>JBBIGC010181018.1:0-14614 GCA_037576955.1 Lepidarchus adonis
ACGCACGCACGCACGCACGCACGCACGCACGCACGCACACACACACACACACACACACACACACACACACACACACATATATATATATAAAGTATATAAAGTATTTTTGGAAGCAAGTATTTTAGTACTTTCACTTAAGTGAAATTTGATTGTATGACTTTCACTAGGAGTAACATTGGACTAGTGGTATCAGTACTTTCACTTAAGTAATGAAGCTAGGTACTTTGTCCACCTCTGCATGTAAAGGATATATGCAGGATGAATGGAAAAATGTTCTTTTTAGCAAGACAATGATCCCAAACACATGCCAAGGAAACTCTGAATTGGTTTCAGAGAAAGATAATAAAGCTGCTAGAATGGCCAATCACCTGACCTGAATCCTATAGAAAATCTATGGAAAGAGTGAAACCTCAAGGAAGGAGCCCACAGAACCTTCCGGATCTGAAGACTGAACCAAAATCACACCTGAGCAACGCAGTGACTAGTTTCTCCAAACAGGAGACGTCTTAAAGCTGTAATCACCAACAAAGGCTTTTGTACAAAATATTAAATACATTTCAGTAAACGTCTTCATTACTTTCTCATTCTATTTTATCACATGTAACGTATAGTCATCTATGATTTGATTTCTTTGCATGTGTGGATTAGACGTGTGGTGAGAATTTCATGTCAAAAGCACCATTAGAAATATATTTACTTAAACAATTGTTAAAATGTTCAATACTTTTACCCTCTGTACATTTCAAGCATTTGAACATGACTCTACAGGTGAAAAGAACAGGTGTGTCCGGACTCATCCGCGCTCAGCCCCTCATACGTGTGCGAGCGGACGTCGCTCAGACAGGCCAGCGCTGTTATCAGGGTTCTCTCTGCACAGGGAGGAAGGGGACACGCCCTCTGTTATCAGCACTCAGCTGCAGGGGGACGTGACATCACTCAGGGGCACAGAGAGAGAGCCCACATACAGTCACAGTTACCAGCAATTACATCATCCTGCTCTTTTATTTAGAACACAGAGGGCAGCGGTGGAAGAGCGCCAACACTGACTGTCAGTGGGAATATATACAGCCCTGCTTTGATCAGGGCAGGCGTTTGCAATAAAAATAAATGAAGAAATGAAGGGCGTGTCTCCTGACACCTCCACTGTCTGTCAAAAGTTTGGGGACACTTCAGGAGCAGCAAGCAACTGACAAATTTAGAAATGTAGCTTTGGTTTTCATGGAGACATAAAATAGCAATTATTCCTCCAGTTTAACAGTTTTACAATAAAGAATAAAACAATAAAGACCTCAGACCTGTTTTCTCACCAGTTTGGTCATGCCCAGTGCACCCTTGGACTTGCATGATACTAAAAGTGTGAGGACAGGCACAGGTGACACTCTCAGTGCTGGAAGTATCTAGCTGACTGGGCAGGGAAGGAGGGTCATTTTTTATTATTTTATGTTTTCTTTTTGGCGCACCATTTAGTGAAAGTGACACACCACAGCACACTGTGCACACAGTGTCCTTTAACCCATCACACGTGCACACAGGGAGCAGTGAAGGGGGACAGTACCATGCTCTCAACGGTTACCTCAGTGGTGCCCGGGCTGGGACTTGAACCTTCTGATCTCAGGGGCAAAGTTCTAACCACTAGGCCACCACTCCCCCGTAAAAGTGTTGATTTGCATCATGCTCTGAACCTTGAACTTTTGCAAGTTGTCTAGATCTAAAAAGTCAACCAACCAACCAACCAACCTACCAAACAAACAAACAAACCAACAAAAAATGCTTAGCTGTGATGAGCTTCAGAGGGGAACCATAAGGGCCCTGTAGGTCTTAATAGAAGGCCTAATTTTTTCAGGGAACTAGAAATATTGAATTTTTAGTTTATTTAGTTGAATTTTATTTGAATTGTTAATGTATTTAGTTGAATTTTATTGAATTTAGTTGAATTTTTAATTAATTTTTATTTAATTAAGTGCTGGGATGGCTGAGAAAGCAAAGGCAGATGTGCTGTCAGATGGCCTTCCATGTAATGGAAGGTTTGCAAATTATTAAAGAAAATGCACACACGAACAGTTTGCAAGGCTAGGTGTCCTCAGATCTATGGATAGAACAAAATAAAAATGGAGCATGCACTATGTTTTAAAACACATTGGAATTCACCCACACAAGGAGCTAAACGTGTTTTTCAGAACGATAACACATTTCTACAATGAGCCATAAGTTCTAGACTTTAACTGAGTTTCCCACGTGTCTTATCACTGGCATTCTCCATTAATTAAAACAGGGATCACACCTCCATTCTCTAACCTGATAATAATGTATGCAGCGTTCATTACTGTGTTATTTCTGCCTATGTGAACACATGCCCTACGTGTTACTTCTTTCCCCAACCACTGTTTTCACTGGGATGACTGCTGGGTGGCATCTACACCAGTTTGCCAGTGAAGGAAAATATTTGATTTAAGTTCAGTGTGCCAAGGGAACCACCAGTGTATTCCCTTGAACATACCTGAGCACAAATGGTTGAAGGAGTTTCTACTGAGAACCTAGAATGGTGAATATAGAGCAATGTTGGAGGCTTAACAAGTGAAAAAATGCAGTGATGATTTTGGGCAAAGAAAATAACAAAGAGGAAAATAATATTACTTTATAAAATAGATCTAAAAGATCACCAGTGTTGCAGATTAAGTTTCAGATTCAGAATGGATCTTTGTTTTCTTTTGTGTGCACCATATAAATGTGTTGATACGCCACTAATGCAGCTTCCTAAACCTAGTTTTAAAAGTTAAACTGTCTCATTTGATTCTGTCCAAAACATAATTAGCTTTGATGAGCTTCCAAGGGAAATACATAATTTTAATTTAATAATATCCTCATGCTTGTTGTATTCACAAAGATGCCAAAACACGTAAGTGAAAAACTTTTTATTCTGTGAGGGCTATGTAGAGTAAGTCAAGCAAATTCACTTATTGGTTAGGCCTTCAGGAGCTGGAATGAAGGCATAATGCTTCAGATTAGCCACTAACACTACACATTTCCAATGCAATTAGTCAAATAGCAAATAGAAATAATGATTAGTTCTTCTGGAAGTTTCCAATGCAAATAGGCAAATAGAAATAATGATCAGTTCTTCTGGAAATCCAAGAAACATTACATATGGTGAATAAGCAGCATAAAAACAAAATAACTTTTTTGTCAATGTTCACTAGCATTAGCTAGCGTTAGCGTGCTAATGTGAGCTAAGAAATCCAACAGTGAGAAGAAATAAACACTGCTTTATTAGCTTGTAGTGTGCATAACTTCCAGTGGGTGTCAACCTATATTTTCCCCACAGAGTAGATAAAGACAGACAACTTGCTTACTCAGAGCACACTGAAGCAAGTGTGTTGCAGGTCAACAGGTTTTCTGTTGACCTCATGCAGCAGATAGCGGTTAGCGTCAGGCACGTGAAGAGGGGCTGACTTTAGGTTACCAAGCACCTGCTTCTTTGACCATACTGCACTTTCTGGCAAGGCTTTTTGACTTTGCACCTCACTCCCACCTCCCCCTCAATTACAACATTTTTCAACCAGCAACCCCCTCTCTATCACTGATAACAATTTTAGGTCATGCAACTCCCCCAGCCTCACATCTTCTGCCCCCTCGCCCTAATCACTGGAGAGGCGGAACAACTGTAGTATTAGTATTAGGAAAGCAGGGCCATACATTTATGTGCACTTTTAAAATGTCTTTATATGTTTTTTAATAGAAGTGCAGCCAAAGCTCCAACTCTCCCATGTACTGGTTCAAACATTTTCCATACTTTCCCGTGTGTTTCTTTGCACTGAGCGTATCGAGAAAAGTAAAAAAAACGAGGAGAGCCAGGAAAGTGAAGGCTGAGCTGAGGTCAGCCAGCAAATCGCATACTATATCTGCGGTGTGTGTGTCTCTATGTACTTATCATTCCTGTATCTGGGCATTCTCTCTCTCTCTCTCTCTCTCTCTCTCTCTCTCTCTCTCTCTCTCTCTCTCTCTCTCAGAGGGGTAATTACAAAGAGCCCAGTGACTAAAAATACTGGCTACTGTAGCTCAGCAGAGAGAAACACCACTATCCGGTTACGCTCCCCTCTCATTCCTTGCAGGAACCTTGAGGCTCCTGAGAAGTTTGGGTTCTTTGGCTACAGGAGACTGTGATTGCTAAGTTCACCGTTTGCTTTTGCTACATTACACTGATTTTTATGGTTAGTCAGTTCCGACGAGGTGAAGAGTATCTTCACCCAGATGTTCTTTTATTGACCTGGGAACAAGACAAACATTTTTTTTTTGCCTTGGAAAAATCCTAACTTACAGAACATGTAAGTGTTGGCCTAGTGGTTTTGACACTTGCCCTTCATCACAGAGGGTTGCAGGTTCAAATCCCAGCCAAGGTACCACCCTTGATCAAGGTACTGACCCACTACACTGCTCCTCGGAAATTGGTAACAGCTTCCTGCTGCTCTGTGTTTGGATGGGTTAAATGAAAATCACGTTTCTGTATGAAATTTTTTGAATACACTGAACTGATTCGCAATTTGCAAAGGCCTTCTAGCACAACAAGGGCCCAAATATTGAGCACAACAATGAGTTTCTCACCACGTTAAACCAAATATGTGATGTGCTAACAATCATCTCTTGCTATTTGATTGATTTCTGACCATGTTCAAACCATAAGAAACTTTTTGTTGGGAGGGTCTTGTTGCCATTGTTTTGTTATGCACCCAAATATAATCACTAGAATCCCACCTACCAAAAAGAACCAGAACAAGGCATCTTCTGCACTACACTTCAAACAGACTAAAGGCTGCAGGTCTTAAGGTTAGTGATGGCTGGTCTATGTGAGGAAAGCAGCACCACAGTACAAACAAAGGGCTAGAGATCAGTCAGAGTCTCCACCCAGGGAGTGTTGGGGCTAGAAGAGGCTGAAAGAGAAGTCAGTGTACCATCAAATCCATTCAGGATAAATATATTAATAATTTAACAGTCTTTACAGGTATAGTCTAGTCAAGTTTGGGCACACCTTGATAAAAACAGATTTCTGTGATTTTGTAATTGAAAAAATGTTAACATAGTCTTTCTAAGACATGAAAAAAATACACAATATTTTTAGCAAACACTGATAAATTTTTATTTCATGAATTGAACAAAAAATGTAAATAATTAAAAAAAAACATTATTATATCACTGTGCTAAATTTGGGCACCTTATGAGTTCCAAAGTCTCTGATTCTTAATCAGCTCATTAGATCTGATGCATGGCAACAGCTGTCATTAGTAAATGTCATTAGTAAATGTCAGTTGGTGCCAATTTCAAAGCTTCACATATACTGTGACTCTTCAAACCTTGTGCACACACTTGTGGACACTCAGCAACCATGGGTTCCTCTAAGCAGCTGTGTAAGACTTTGAAAATGAAAGCAACACCTGCAACAGAACATCTACAGAAGCCTGATGCATTCTGGAAACAAGTGCTGTGGACTGACCAACTTAATATAACTCTCTGGCCATTATCAGCAAAGGCATGTTTGGAGGAAAAAAGGAGCAGCATTTAATGAAAAGAACAACCATTAAGCATGGGGGTGCACAGGAAACATTGCACAGGTGGAGGAAAGAATGGATTCCACTAAATACCAGCAAATTCTGGAAACAAGCATCACACTATCTGTAAAAAAAACTGAAGCTGAAATGAGGATGAGCTTCTACAAATGGACAATTATCCTAAACAAACCTCAAAATCCACCATGGACCTCAAGAGACGCAAGCTGAAGGTTTTGAATGGCCATCACAGTCCCCTGATTTAAACTTCATTGAAAATTTGTGGGTAGATCTTAAAAGAGCTGTGCATGCAAAACGACCAAAGAACATTACAGAACTAGAAGCCTTTTACAAGGAAGAATGGGAGAAAATCCCAAGTACAAGAATTGAAAGACTTTCGGTTCTAAAAAATGTTTGCAAGCTGTGATATCTGGCAGAGGTGTTACTAAGTACTGATTATATAGGGTGCCCAAACTTTTGCACAGTGCAGTAATAATGTTTTTTTTTCTTTTCATTTTTGTTCAATTTATGGCATAAAAAGAAACTACGTATCAATGTTTGCTGAAAATATATTATATATGTATTAACAACTTTTCAATGACAAAATCACCAAAATCTGTTATTTATCTCTTTATTTTTTTGATTCCCCCCCCCTCTCCTCACTGATATATTTAGTTGTTCTGGTTCTTTTCTTAGGTAAGGTGGGATGCTGTTGACCCTCAAGGAAAGTTTGAACACTATTCAACAAGATCACACCAGTTGTCACCCTTGACATGTTTTTCTGCTGCATGAACTTGAAACGATGGAACAGTTGCTCTGTGTACATGCCTTTAGTGTCTCTGTTTTGTGGGCTGAGCATTTTGAGCAGATCTATATTTTGTATGTTGCTCTAATTTTTCAGCCACCAGGCAACTGACTGATATTTACCACAAACACACAATCCAAAAAAATGGACGTAATCATTACAAGTGCTAAGTTCATCTTCTGTAAGTGTAAGTGTTTACAGACAGGCTGGAGGAGATGCATACAACAGGGCATTTATACCCCAGGGAAACAGGAAGTCATTACAAAATAAAACTTATTTTAAATCTTATTTACTCTTATAAATTAAACTAAAAACTAAGCTAAAAATGACAAAACTGCTACAATTACATTTATTTATAATAGAATTTATTTCATGTCAAAAAAGTGTATTTTTAACTGTACTTTTTTTTAGAAAACAAAAAGTATTGAAAGCCATAGAACACATTTTAACCTGGGGTACCAATAATTACAAAATGAGCTCTACAAAAGGGAAAAGAGTGAGCAAAAAAAGAGGTAAAAGGTAAACAAACAAAAAACACTTATACAAACAAACAAATAAACAAATTTTGGGTACTGTAAAGCCTCCCATACAGTTGAAAGTGACTTTTTATAGAGTTTCTACTGGTCCATTCGTTCCATAGTGCAAACACAATGTAAGAGGCCTTGTCATTTACAGATGGTGTAAATATTTCTCTAGGACAGCACTGCAATGCGAATGTGTGTGTGAGTGTGTATGCATTTAGAAACATGTAGCTGTACTATGAAATGAGGACTCTGGCTCCCGTGGGCACTGCACTGCTCCCTGCTGTGTGCTCACACTGTCACTCTGCCACTCTAAAATAGGAGAGAGGTGGGAGGCCAGAGAAAGGGGTCAGAAGAGGTCATCCTGCACACACGCTACTCACACTGTTGTTGGCTTCCTACACACAGCAGTCCAGATACCCCGAGGCTCCAAAAACAGGAACCTAAATGTGTGTGTGTGTGTGTACTGTTTTTTTGTCATATTTGTCATACTACAAATATGATTATATGGTTTTCCAGGTATCTTCATCTCTGTGGTACACCACATGGTCCAAGGAATACCCAAGTTTATTAGAGCCTTCATTCATCTGTGAAGGCTTTCCACATAGACTGTAAGTGTGGCTCACTAAAATGACAATTTTATTTAAATGCCCTGTACGCCTAAAACAACTCTCACTAGTTAAAATATTCTTTAGAAATATTTAGTTCAAAAATGTACAAGCTTTATGCTGCTAGCTGTAACGTTTGTTACACTTGCTTAATGTGCAAGCTAATTTTTCCAAGTCACGCAATTAGCATGCTTAGCTTAGCATAGCTGAACTCTATATAACGTAGCGGGGCTATGCTAAACAACTTACTTGTCAACATAAGTCAATATTTAAAGACCATTAAGCACTAAATATTGCAAACGATAGTAGTCCAACATGCTTTAAAACGGAGGATGCCGGAGATCGGCCCTACTGTTTGAGAAGCTACTGTAACAGCTCTGCTGGGGTGGCCAGACAGGGTGGCCAGTCAGATTTCAAGGCGCCCCCAGCCCCTGTGGTCCTGTCCTTGCTTGTCTCCTAAAGAAAAAGGGATCTGCATGAAAGAAGTGCATGTCAGCTACTTGTTTCTCCCTTTATCTTGCCTGCTCTTGTGTGTTTTGGTTGAGGGTTTTGTTTTTGTTCAGGACAGTGTTTCCCCTTCACGTCTCTTGCATTTGGGTCCACTTTAAAACTTAAAAAAAAAGAATTCAACAATTAATTAAAAATTGAATGAAATAAGCTTAAACATGGTTTTTATATGTTTATAGTGGCTGGGCTGGTTTTTTGGGGGCCCCAGGCAATTGCCTAAGTTTGCCTAATTATTAAACTGCTGGATGGGACCAATTTTGTGAGGGGAAATGTCCCAGTTAGGCCTTTTGGAAGTTCTAGATACATCATTAACTAAGTAGATGCGGCCTGCCTAATTAATGGTTATTTCAATCATGCAGATATTAAACAGTGGCAGTTTTATGGTGTGTTAATGAAGAATCATTAAGCCTTTGGCATCAGATTCAACACACACTAACAAACAATACTAATTTTTAAGTCATAGTTCATATCTACTACAGAGAATATGATTCCACAAGTGTGGGATGAACACATCACATTGACCAGTGAAAATATTTAGCTTATGGTTTCCCACATTGGACATTGATTGATTTTTGATGGTGTCGTGCATTTTGTGTGTGGTAAACAGAGTAAACGTTTCAAACAGTCCAAATCTTTTCATTTTAAAGATCTCAAACATGGTATACGTATATGAGGAACCTTCTTTCTTTATTTTTATCATCTTTTTCTGCTGTAGGCAGTGGCAACCATCACAACAGTCCAACTGGTCAAAATAATTGCAGCTTTCAATTTAACCTTGGCTAGTTTAAACCTATTAATGGAGTTTAGAGTGCACTGGGGTTTTTCACAATATGGCATTCACATTTTAGAAAAGAAAATCTGCATGCATGCTACATTTTAGAAACAAGAATGTTCACAGAAATGTAGTGGAGTCAAAAATGCAATATTTGTCTTTGGGAAAATGGGAAAATTTAAAAAGCAAAAATGTTGAATATTCTTCTGAAAAGTTGAACAGCGCACTATTACAATCCCCCAAGAATGCTAGCAGAAATGAATATTATTTTAATAGTATTATATACCGTCTTGAAGGTGTGTTGATGTCCCTGTTTTTTTTTTCTGCTTTCCAAACTATAGGTCTACTAGTAGCTTTAATAGTCACCACTGAGCACTATAGTAGAAAATGTATTTCTTTTTATTTACTGTTATTTTGACAAAAAAAGATGTATAAAGAACTGATTATGATGTACCAATAATACAGTTTTAAATGTTCTTTGACAAATTGTACTTTAACTAACGATAATTAACCACAAATGACATTTTCTTTCACAAGGGTGCCAATAATAATGGAGCTGATTGCTCATGCACATACTCTACAAAAAAAAGGAAAAGCAAAAGCAAAAGCAAACTCTACAAAACTACACTTACACAGCTGAATATAATGGGAAGAGGAACATTTATCCTCCCTCTGGGATAACACATATCCTCAAATCCACAAAAAAAACAACAGGTATGAATACTTCTGCACAGTTAATGCAGTCAATTCATATTAGCTGCATAACTGCATCTCAATAACTGCACTGCTCTTTAAGATGGAATGAGGTTTATCACATTGAGAAAGTATAATGATCAGTATGTAACCCCTGATCTGCTGTAGTGGTTTTGCTGCAAAACTTCAGTTTATAACCGTAATTTTGCTTTTCAAGACTCAGATTCATGGGTGTAGTATTCTGACACTCATATTCTATACATTTTACAGTTGAGAGAGCATTGTGACAATAGTTCTTTCAATATATAACCTGGTTCTGTGGGGCTATAAATGAAACTACAAACCACTTGGTTGATGAGTAGGCCTTGCTCTGGATTAAATCTGAGCCAGAGCTATTTCAGGATGACAATAGAAAGCCATTGTGATAAAAGCTTAAACAACTGGCCTGTCAATGCTCCACCCACAATTAAAGCCTCGCTTTCATAGCAAAGGAATCTTTCCCAAAATTAGGCAAACGTCCTATTCAGTATAAATTGTGTCACTTGTTTTTTGTCAAAACTGAATATGTTAGATTAAATTTAATTAATTTTAGAACAGTATATATTAAACTACTTACAGTAATTAATTTACAGTCCTATTAAAAAATATTACAGATTTTCAAACTGTATTTTTGCTTTCAGTAATGAATCATATCTAGTTAATATTTCAGGTTTTTTTTTTTGTTACAGTGCCTTAGTAAATCAAATATGTTGTTTTATGCACCATTGAAACACTCTTTATTATTGTGACTTGGTGGAGCTGCATCTGTTGTTGGATGGGAAGGATGGGTTCATCTTCTGAGCCTTGGTTCCTCCCAAGGTTGTTTTAACAGCAAAACTTGCATATATGGACCATTGAAATTGGAGTAAATGGTATGCTTTAAAAAAAATAAAAATAAAACAAAGGGGCAGTGTGGTTGTGCAGTGGTTAGCACTGTTGCCTCACAGCAAGAAGATCCTGGGTTCAATCTGTGTGAAGTGTACAAGCTCTTCTCATGTTCTCATAGGTTTGCTCCATTGCCTAAAGGTTTGTGGTTTAGGTTGACTGGCTACTCTAAATTGCTCTGTGTTGGGTTGGCCTCCTATGTGGCACATAGTCAGCTGGGATTGGCTCCATCTTCCCCACGATCTGAAAAGGATAAGTTTTATAATGCAACAATTTAGTCCTTCTTGGTAGCTAACCATCCATGATATAAAACCTATTAACAGGTGAAAGGAATAAGATTAATTACCACATTATCTTGTTAGAATCACACCTGTTAGGGTCTTGTGAGGTATTTTTGTATGTAGTAGGCAATACTTACCAAAAGTGATCCAAGGAAAGACAACCAATGATCTGGTGCAAGGGTCATGGGCACCCAAGACTTTAAATCTGATCCCTCAGAAGTACTGTACATCAAGTCTTGCTACAATTTCTCATTAGGTTAAATGGCATTTCATAAAAATTGTTCAACTTAACAATAAGCTAAATGTGGAAATGACAATGAAAGGCCAGAGACAGTAAAGCAAGCGACATAAACAGCACAAACAGAGCAGCAACAGGAAGAAAGGGAGTCCCTCTTTCACCCCATATCAACAGAACATCTTCCATAACCACTGGCAAGAACTAAATCCTCCTAACAAAGACATTCTATTTTCCCAAGCCATTCTGGGGCTTGTGGGCTGAAAATGAGTGGCTCAGCATCTAAACTAAAAACAGTGTTTAATCTGTGATCTGTGTCATGTTCTTAGCCACACGGCAAGAATAACTCCAAACCGCTCCAAAACAACTGGAAAATGAAAAAGCGTTAGAAATGAAAGACATGTGCTTTTTCTGTGTTTATGGGCTATGAAAATACACAGGTTTGAAGATGACAAACAGGAAATGGGTGTTACCAGGGCCACCACAGAGAAAGGGAATTGGGCCCATAGAACTTGCATGAGCTGATCCAGGAACAGTTGCTTCCAGGGGAATCCCAGCAATAACGCAGTGTCAACCCAAAATATGTCATATCTATGGCAGCGCACATATTGCTTATGAGTTGGACACATCACAGTCACCAATGAAAAGGTTTAGCTTATGGTCCAGTCCAATACAATCTGATCTGAAAATTTAACAACGAACAATAATAATGTTCATAAAATGCAATTTAACATGCAATATATTGAATAGTTTCTTTAACACACTTATGTGCAATACTGCTGTACATAATATGATGCAAATGGATGTCATACACTCCACCTCCACTCCACCTACACCTTTATTGTTATGCTCAATTTCTTAATAGTAATTTTATTAAGAGTATATAGATATATTTATATATTTTTTTAAAATAAATGTATTCTTTACTGTGTTTATTGCATTGTTACACGGCTTGATAATGGTCTACTCTGTGAAAGAGACATTCAGGAAAGAATTTCATTGTAATCTGTACACATCAAAATAAAACTTTGAAATGTTTTTCAGTTATCTTAGAAAATGTCTTTTTTATTAAAAAAAATTAAAAATATTAAATTATTAAAAATGACTTTATTAATTAATCAGCAACACTTTCAGAATATACTCAGCTGAATCATTTATACTTAAGCTATCATTACATTTTATGTTCTTACCTCAAAATAATTGCATAAATTTGTCACTGTTGGAAATAAAGTCTTTAAATTTCCCCCGTCAGCTGAAAAGAGTGCTGGGTGTGGGCAGTTGTCATATTACCCATGTAGCTCATTTCTGACTGGTGGAACTGAGAGTTTAACAGCATGCACCATGTTACTGCCCTTCACTCTCCCCGGACGCCATTACATTACAAAACTCATTTCAAAAACAGAGGAGTTCCCAAACCTTTGATGAGTAGTGTATAGTTATAGCTTAGCCTAGTTGTAGAGAATAAAGCCTTTTCAACAGACAGTACAAGCCCTACAGTGAGCTCATCTGAGTTCACACTGACCATCACTCTGTCCATTCTTATCAATCAAACCCACTATCAGAAACAGGATGGAGCAAAGGTACAGTGGAACAGACAGTTTACCCTGAAACAGGAACTGAGGTTCTATGGGCTAATCCAAGGCAATAGACACAGATAACTGTGGTCTGGGACTGGAATGTCTCATTTCAAGCAATAGTCTGCATCTCAGTCGGCTCCACATGGGCTGTAGGAGCCATTCCAGAAGAATGCACAAGGCTGCTTGGCTGTAGACTTACAGGAAACACGTTTAAAGCCATATATTCTTCTATGGATCACTTTATTAGACAAAGCGCATGAGCAAATGCCAGTTGGGACAAAGATAAGACGAAGGCTCTTGATTCTCAATATATCTTGAATAAAAATAAAGTAGACTAAATGTATACTGGTCATAAAACCCTCATAATCTTGGGAAAAAAAATACCAATGTCATAAATGTTACCCAGTAACACCAACCAAAGCTCCATGGCTTGTACGTCCAATCTGGATAGGTCATGCTCTAGCAGATGGGTGTCCTGCTCAGTTTGGTTGTTCCCCCCCTCAAACACACTCATTTAACCTGGTCATTAGAAAGTGAGGTGTGTTTGAGCATGGATATCACCAAACTGTGCCTTCAAGGACTGAAGATCAACACCTCTGCTCTAGGCCTTCATCAATGGTCAGTTTTTCAGCTTTTCTACTTGATATGTATGGTGTACAGCTCTTTATTTAACAGTGACACTGACACATGCTAACACCATGTCAGTGTCACTGTGGGCTAACCTACTTTAGCCTAGCCCCAAGTGGAGCACAGCTATGGATGCCCTCCAGGTCTGTGAGGGTCTAGACCAGAGTTATTCAAACCGTTTAAGCTGCTGGAAACTGCAAATAAATAATTCATAATATTTAAATGACTGAATTTATTTTATTTGTGAACTCCAATTTCTTTTTCTATGTTTTAGGCTTGGAAAAGACTGGTAAAGGTGCCCTCAGGGAGAAAACGTTTTACATTCGCTGACCTAGAGTGTATGGTTCACCATTTTGACATTCAAAGTGTGTGCTCCAAGAAAGCAGCAGCATTTTATCCAGAACTCTTTGAAATGCTGCCAAAGGCCAGTGAGAGTAGATGCAGAGTGAAAACATAATGCTGAGTGTGGAGCATGCAGAGATGTACACGTCTGTCCTCAAAACACACTTTTAAACCAAACACCCTCAAGGGTCCTTGCTATTGTGCTATTGTTGATGTCGTCAAAGTGTGGACTTTGAGGAGGACAGCAGGACTTAGTGCAACATTTAGGAGTGGACCATTAAAATGTTCTTCTGAACAAATAATGCATTTACACAAAAAATTGGTTTTAATTTGATTTCTATGACTAATATACACAACCAGCACAGTGGAGAGGTGCTTCTTGGAGTTTTACAGAGATAGATATCCAGAAAAATCTTCAGCTCAGGCTTCTCAACATCAACAAGCAATTTAGTCTCTAACAATAAATAAAACAAAATTTTGAATTGAATTGAATTGAATTGAATTGAATTGAATTGAATTGAATTGAATTGAATTTAATTTAATTTAATTTAATTTAAAGAGCATTTCTATAACGTTAGTTTATTGGGATGTCAGTAAGGCCAATTGTACAGGTAAGTTTTTATTATTTTTATTTTATTTTATTAGTTTTTATATTACTTTTTGAAATTGTTGACCTTGACACTGTATCAGTATTTTGTATTAAATAGATGAAAATAAATAGGGATTTTTTTTAATTTTATTAACTTCCATAATAAGCAAAGACCTTTTTTGGCTTCTCCTGTAAAGCTGCCGGTTTGTAAACTCTACTGTAAGGTGGTGTAACCCATAAAGGGGCCTGTGAGAAGAACAACATGGTAGACTCGAGCTTTAATAAAGTGGACAGTGAGTGAAGATTTGCATGTATCCTAAGTAGTGAAGTTGTGCTGATGGGCAGCTAATCTGTGGTGTGTATATTTGGTGGTAATTTGTGTGTTCATGTCCATAACTCCTACATTTTAAAAGGCCTGTGAGTTAAAAGCCTGGATATCTGACAGATCCTTCCATGTGGAATGGATAAAGCCTGTCCATCATCCAGACAGCTGTTTCCACTTCTCAAGTCCATCCACGTAAAAGCCACACACACACACACACACACACACACACACACACACACACACACACACACACACACACACACACACACAC
>JBBIGC010181063.1:0-14613 GCA_037576955.1 Lepidarchus adonis
TATAATAGAATAATAAAAATATTTTCCCAAATCTTGACAAATCTGAAAAATGTGAGCTATTCAGATTTCAGCTCTGATTTCAAAATGACTTTTTCAAATTGCAATTTCGATTCTAAATTCATTTTTCTTAACTGCTATAAAGGTCGGAGATTAGCTGGGAAAAATGCCACAAGTATGTCTTTAAACCAATCTGGAATCTGTCATCTTCCCTGTGCCCATTCTCCTACTACTCCTTCTGCTGTGGAGCTGTAGCCTTGCATCTTATAACAGCTAATTTGTGGAGCATTGTAACAGGAACTGGGTGGGTGAGGAAGCACAAGCTGTGCTTTTGTACTAACAAACACCTCCCTGTTCCCTTAATTCGCAAGTCTGCCTATTCAAACACTTTTATATATAAATTCTACCTTTTTAAAAATAATGAATAAAGTCCCGGCATATCTGCTTATCGTTGCTGAGCTAATGTAATCTGTGTATGTATTTAATATAGTAAAAAAATTTAATTTATCTTTTTAAATGTGTTAATCTCTGCATCCCATGGGCATGTTCATGCTGGTGCTTAAGAGAGGACCTTCACTTCAGCTTATATCTGTAACATTTGTCTTTTTCTTCAGAGATGATGAGCAAACCTAAATAAAAGTGCACTGAACAATTTAACTACAGCAGCCTGCTCCTTTATCGTCCTGTTACTTCATTTTCTGTGCGGAAATTGATACACTTCCTCCAAGAAATTTCCATCAGGCCTCATGCACTCAATTACTCGTGATGAAGTTGCCAGTAAGTAGTTTTTTGGATGCATTTGGGCAATGCACATTTCACAGGGAAATATCATTCTATGCAAATACCAGAGCATTTTTGAGAACTGATTTTCTGTATAGAAGCATGGCATTGAAAATATCTGTCCACACGTAAAAACGCAATACCAAAGCAGCAGGTGGTGGTATAACCCTAAACCAGGCATGCCCAGCTCCGGTACTGAAGGGCCGGTTTCCAGCACAGTTTGGTGATTTTCCCTGATCAAGCACAGGGAGTGTGTTTGAGGAAGGGAACTACCAAACCGCAGGACACCGGCCTCCAGGACTGACCTTGGGCCCCTCTGCCCTGAACCCTACAGCAAAGTTGGCTAATCAGAAGTCATTACTGTTTCTGAGAGGTGGAAAAAATGGCGCTAAGAGCGAGTAATAGATGTTGTCGTCTCACTTATGTGAACCAACATGACACATTGTGATGTCATAGGAGATGAGGTTGCACAAAAATCTGTTTTCTTTGTCCACAAGTAAACATCATTAAAAAAAAAAATTGTTTTTGGAAATCTCAATTTTCCATTTCCAATATGTCATGTGGATGGAAGAAAAAGCTTCACAAATACTCCAGTGTGCAGAATTAGGCCTGGCTTTACTCCTTACACAGTTTCCCTGAATCTTCTCACTATATGATGTACTGTAGAAGGTTAAAGACCTGAATTCCTTGTGGTGAGGTTGAGAAATAAAAAAAAAAAAATATTTTAACTGATTAACAAATCACAAATTTGGCATAAAGAGATGAGCCACCAACCTGTGTTAGCAGGTTTTCTTTTTGTTTTGTTTTTTACACCCAGTCACATTTCTCTCACCTGTTTATTTTGGAATGTCAAAACTGCATAACTTTTATTCAGTAGAACTTTTATTTTACTGTGTCAGCTTTTTGCAGAATGATACTCTTTGCACTGGGACGAATGGGCTGAGGGAGCTGGTGTTAGTTGACATTGTGTATTAAATGTGGCTGTTCGCTGTGTCAGCGGCATGGAGCAGGATGGCTGTACATGGCCTCATGTTATAGCCCAATAGGGCTTCACCTTAACTTGGGCTGCTGTTGCTGAGCTAAGAAGCTGCTAGCCAAGGGCCTCTGAAGATTTTTAGTTCCATAGTTGGGAAACGAATGTTAAAGAACCCTTTAACCTCTTCACCTCTTCAGCTGGTGAAGTGCACTATAAGTATAGAACATGTAGCCAATTTTTTAAGTAAATATATTTCTAGGTATGAAATTCTCACCAGATGTTCGTAACTACCCATCTAATTCACACATGCAAAAATATCAAACCATAGATGTTCATACATTGTGTAATAAAATGGAACGACACCAGGAAGAAGACGTTTGAAATGTATTTCATACTGAAGCCTTTTTTGGTGATGAAGCTCCAAGTCGCCTCCAGTTTGGAGAAACTAGTCGCTGCATTGCTCTGGTGTGATTTTGGTCCATTCTTCCACACAGTCTTCAAATCCTAGAATGGACTGAGTTTTAGTTCTTTCTATAGATTTTCTATAGGATTTGGGTGATTGGCTGAGCAATTCTAGCACCTTTATTTTCTATCTCTGAAACCAGATGAGAGTTTTCTTGGCTGTGTGTTTGGGATCATTGTCTTTCTGAAACGTCCACCTTCATTTTCATGTTAAAGTTTCCTATTTTTTAGGCTCGGCTAAATGTTGGTCATCAAACTTGAAACATACTTTAACATGCTTTTTCTTTTTCAGCAATGGAGTCTTGCATGGTTAGCCTGCATACAGGCCATGGAGGTTGAGCCCATCAGTTGGGACTGAACCAGGTGATATTAATTTGCAAGGAGTGGCAGTATTGCTTTCTAATTACTGATAGATTTCAGCTGGTGTCATGACTTTTAATGCCTTTTTGTAACTTCAATATGTGTTCAATACTTTTTCCCTGTGTCATTCCATTTTATTACACATAATGTATGGATGATCTATGGTTTGGAATTAGATGAGTTGTTACAAAGATCTGGTGAGAATCACCTTTAGAAACATATTTTAATAGAAAATTGGTTCAAAATGTTTAATTCAAATTTTACTCACTGTAAATATACATCAGCCATAACATGAAGACCACCTGCCTAATGCCAATTCACCAGTTGGATCACTGTTGGTAGGTACTAACTACTGTGGATCTGCAACACTCCACAAAACCTGCTTTTCTGGAGATGCTGTGGCTCAGATCCTGATTCCAGCACATCAACTTCAAAAACTGACAAATGGTATGAAATGAAAGAATTAGATACCCAATGTTATTTACTTCACTTGTTAGTGGTGATTAAGATATACACGTTATTTTATACCTTGTGTCTAACCAGAAGTAATACAGAAATTAATCACCTAACAGAAAACATAGAATAATTGTACAAAATACAAATTCTACATATACATATACAAGTCCTAGAAAATAGTTCAGAAGATTTTGTGGACAAATAGAAATCAGTAGTTTTTTAGAATTTGATGCTTTTTATTCAGTGATCACAGAGGAAAAATGAAAAATCAAAGAACATACATGTAAATTCCTCGCATTTGTGTTATTATATTATATCTTTTCACATGACAACTCTGATGATATGACACTTTGTCATGCCTTGTCAACCTGTCTGTGCTCAGACCATACACTGCACACTGCATCAAATTATTCTGCATGGCTGTCATTTCATAAGCAAGCCTCTTCTAAAAGCCTCTTCTAAAAAAAACAGTTTGCTGAAGACAAGCAGACTAAGGACCTTAATTACTGGAACCATGTCCTGTGGTTTGATAAGGCCATGATAAACTTTTGGTTCAGATGGTGTCAAGCGTGTGTGGCGGCAACCAGATGTGAAGTGTGTCTTGCCTACAGTCAAGCATGGTGGTGGGAGTGTCATGGTTTGGTACTGCATGAGTGCAGCTGGCACTGGGGAGGTACGGTTCATTGAGGGAACCATGAATACCAACATATACTGTCACTTATAGAAGCAGAGCATGATCCCCTCCCTTCTCAAAGACCACTGCCCTGCTACCGAAACTGAGGGTAAAGGTGCTAAACTGGTCAAGCATGTCTCCAGACCTAAACCCTATTGAGCGTCTGTGGGGCATCCTCAAAAGGAATGGGCTCCATGATTTCACCTGTGAAGCTCTAGTGAACTGTGGTGCTGGAAAATAATGGTGACCAAAAACATATTGACTCTTTGGGCACAATTTTTACTTAGGGGTGTACTTACTTTTGTTGCCAGCGGTTTAGACATAATTGGCTGTTTTGAGTTATTTTACTGTTATACAAGCTGTACACTGACTACATTGTATTAAAGTGCCATATCTTCAGGGTTGTCCCATGAAAATATATAATATAAAAGTATTCACAAAAATGTGAGGGGTGTACTCACTTTTGAGAGATATGTAAATATGTATATGAGATATGTATAATGAAATTGTTGCACACCAAAAGATTAAGAACAAAAAGGTCATTAAATCAGAAATGCAAATTGTTTTCATATTAGGCCAAATAATTTTCTCACTAAACAGCCATTTCTACCTATAATACACACACAAGCACCTGTTTGTAACTGAACAAACAAACTTCAAGAAAGATGAAGATAGAAAATGAGCTTTAGCAATGTTCATGCCAGTGTTGCTGTCAGTGAGAATGTCAGTGTAGTGGACGACATTGCAGACAGAGTAGTTGTCACACAAGTTAAATCCCCTCACATGCAATATTCCTTTTTGTGTGCAATATGTTTTCATATTATTTTTGTGTACTTTTTATGCACATTTTTCTGTAAATATTTACTTCTATTTTATTTGTAACCTTTTTTTATTTATAGTTTTTGTACTCTGTTTGCTTTACATTCTAACTTTACATTCTAACATTGCTTTACATTCTAACATTGCACATTTCCCACTTGTGGGACAATAAAGGATTATCTTATCTTATGCCTAAAGTGGACTTTCAGTAGCAGGTTTGGGAAACACTAGTTTAAGGGGGGTTTTCAGATTTTTGTCCTGATAACATATTCTCCATTTCTCCATTTCACAAGGAGGTTCTGCACTGCAGATGCACTTTATTAGAGGAAGGAACACTTTGACAGTGTTGGGCACCCTGACATTGAAACAAGTGCTGTAACCCACTGAGACTGGACGACTGTTCTTCACCCTCAGCTGTCAACACATGCAAACAATGGCACTTCAGGAAGAAACTGGCCCTGTTCACAACTGGCACTGATTTGTCTGTCCATTGGAGTCATCCAATCTCATGTGAACAGCAAGTACTGGTACAGCGTGTACAGGTACCTAGTCAAGTACACAAGCCCTAGATCTGATAATTTATTTGGAGGTGGTCTTCTTGCAGCAGTGTAGGACCACCAACTGACTTCTGCTATGTAATAATTTAGGCACCAAGAACACATGGACTTTGCAAATGGAAATGATGCACAGGCTTGAGCGGGGAAGTGAGATCCAATCTCAAACAGTCACAGAGTTAATGTGAGGTGTGAACAGGGCCCTAGTTCATTATGAAGTACTGTAATTTACCTGCTCATTAGACTAAAAGATACCCCGTCATCTCAGATACATCAAAGCAGAACAGTTTTCATGCACTTGCTTTACACAGCGATTAAAAAAAATATGGACTTAATGACAATGTGAAATATTGTAAAACTAGAGTCTGATCCGAGTCATTTATTATTGAGTATCTGCCCATGCAATTTGTATTTTCCTAGATAACCATTTCACAGCGCACTCTTCACGTACATTAAATGTATTGAAATCCAATCTGTTTAAACACTGAATTCTAGCAAAATTATGTAGACCTGTTTTTTGTTTATTTCCCAAGATTCTAAGCATGTTCTCGACTACCTCCCTTACACACTCTGCTGTATGCACCATACACTTTCATTTAAATAAAGGGTTAATCCACTGCAAGTGAGGCTAAGAATCAACACATTGGAACTTCATGTGTCTGGTAACTAATCACTGTCACATCTGATAAAATAGCTCGTAGGTGATGGAGAATCTTGCTGTAAAGCTCTGGTAGGGCACTGCCTGAAATGTGGTGTTAGAGTGGTTGGGGATATCTTAGCTCTAAAGTGATGAATTCAGTTTCCCTTTGTGTAATCTTTTTTACTTTTTTGCTGTCTTGAGGAAATTTCAATTTCCTTTTATCCTCCTGTGTGTGATGCTTTGGTGTCTACACCTGATTTATCCGACTCAACTCGTTGTATCCTGTTGAGTGTTTCTTTTAAGGTGCGGTATCAAATTGGTAGTATTGTAGTAATGTAGCTCTGTTACTATTTCCTCACAAAATGATTCTATTACAAACATTACACGTGGCCACTGGGCTGCTTTCATTTTTCAGTTTAAAATATTTACACACTATCGATATTTTAACTGTGAGGTGCCACAAAGCTTCTCTATATACAACACGTGTGCGAAGACGGATGTAAAACAGAGGATCAGGCTTTCGCTTGATTGTGCTCAAGCCGATCTCAATCATTTAAAAATGCCCCAATTGACCTTTATACCAAAGTTTGGGATCGAATCGGGACATCCCTAATTTCTACATTTGAATTCTATAAGCAATGTGAGTCAACAGAGTTCTGACAGTAAGATACCAAAATTCCAGCTGCTATGATGGAAAAGAAAGGAAAATGAAAGGAAATCCTTTGGAAGCCCATTGTCGAAAGTATATAAAACTAGGATGAGGGGGACTAGAACTGGAATTTATTTTCTTCTGGCAAGTCCTGAGTGGACCTGTTCTTCTTCAAGTATGGTTTCCCTTTGGAAATGTTTCAAGAAAGCATATCACAGCATTCCAACTCCCATCTTACCAAAAATCCATCTACTCTCCTTTATTCTGTTATTTTATATCTCATCACTCATTTTAAACATTAAACTAAGACAGATAATGCCTTTAAGCTCTGGTTCTGGTGTTTCAAGGAACGATTTGATCAAAAATATGAATGGCAAAAATTACTTTAGCATTGCAGTGACACTTGAACATCTACCCTATTTTGGCCCTGTAGTAAAGCATATTCAATGACATGACATTACCAGAGAACATGGAAATGATAATAAATAAAGGAAACTCCAGACATCTCCACCAGTCTCCTTTAACCAGATACGTATAGGTAAACATGCAGACTTGAGGGACAAAGGGCATCGCTTGCACCAGCAGGGCAAACAGAATAACCCAGAAGACTCTTCTCTTGGCCAACTTTAGGTTTGTTGATGTCTGGATGCTGCTACCAGGTCTACCTGAATACAAAGCTCGGAGGATGGAGATCTCACAGAAGATGATAACAGGCAGAGTGATGTAAAGAGTCATCAGGCAGATTGGGTGCACTATCTGAAGGTCCAAGCAGAAGATGATGGTCCAAATTCCCAAGGCATATGACCAAATAAGCATGCAATACAATGGTGCCCAATTCTTCAAGGTCTTGTAAGCCCTGTAGAGTATTGGATGAACCACAGCCAAGTGGCAGTCCACACAAACAACAGCTAAGAAGACAGAGCCTGCTGTTAGAGACAGGCTGTAGAATGCATTCATGAGGCTTTGCTTAATGGCAAGGACACCTAGCTCGTTGTTAAGAGTGAGCAGAATAACCGAGATACTTTGGAAGATGTTGCTTAAGTTTAAATTGAGCGATAAGATTTCATGAAATGAGAAAAATGAGGAGGATTGTCTTGTCGTCCTGTATCTCTGCCAGTGATGCCAGATCGCAACTGTGGTCAGGAGAAACATTAGTGTCGCCAACCCAAGTTCAAAAACAGCTAAAAGAATTGCGTGGGGTCCAGTACAAGCTGTGATATCGTCTGAGAGCTGAGTTGTATTTTCAACCATCATTGTCTTTCTGCTGGTGTTTATCTGCTTCAGTGCAGGCAAGTCTTCCATTGATGGCTAACAGAAACGATCCTCCACTAAAACTTGATGTCAGAAAGCAGGAAGCAGCTGCTTTTGTTGGTGTACTGCTACAATGGTCTGGCAGTGTCAGTCAAATCAAAAGTATGAAAGTGTTCTTTATTTTAAGACAGAAGAGCCCAACTCTAGTCCTCAAGATCTACTGTTTGTAGTTTGGTCCAATGATCTTTAATCCAGTTAATGTTTAAAACAGCAGACCGAAACACTTGAGGACATTGATGAAGCCGATGTGTAGCAACACAACTTCAAATAGTGACCAGGTGGAAGAGCTTTTGGTTGTTTCGTTTTCTGTAGTTTCTCTTCAGAAGCTCTATGACCGCAAAAATGTTGGCAGGAAAACAATACATAACTAAAATTAATTTAATAATAAACTTTACTACCAAAAGCAAAAGTCGTAGTCCAGTTCAGGTCTTGGGTATGATCAGATTAACATCCTTTGCATTTATGTTTTGTGCCTGGGTGGTCAGTGTGGTCCACCAATGTCCCCTCAACTTCACAAGCATATGACCAAAAAAAGACAAATGGCAAAAACTGAACTGGAATTCTAGACAGAAAACCAATGTACATTTTGTCCTTTTTCAGAGAGGTGAGCCATCCGAGGGTCAAAGATGATCAGGCAGCCATTGACTTATGGTTAGAGAAGTAGGTTTGTAACCGAAAGATCGTATGTTCTATTCCTAGAACCGGTCAGCTGGCTAAGGTGCCCTTGAGCATTAAGAGGGTTTGCCAAATGCTGTAAATGTAATTAATGTCATTAACATGCCCCAATCTCTGTAAAACAAATGCTTTCAGTGACATTTGATATAGCAGTTTCATGTTTTACATGGATTTCATATCCAAATAAGCCATTGCTCATTGAAAGTGCAGAAGTCATCTCATTTGAAAGCCAATTTGCGAAAATAAATACAACCTGATTCTTTAAATGTTACTTATCATACTACATGACAGAACCCTTATCAGTAAATGCAATCCATTAGTTACATGATAGAAAGCTGTATGACATTGTATTTACATAAATTACCATGGGTGAATCATGGCAAACCTGCAGTCTGAACAAATAACTCTGAAGAACATGGAGCCTGTAATTACCAAAGCGTTCTAATAAGACTGTTCAACAACAGGAACAATAAGGCTGACATAATACACAATAGACATAATCAGGACACAATAGATAATGATGGGGAAAGAGGAAGAGGTCTTGATTCTCTTAACTCCCAGATCTCAGATGTGGTCAGCTGAAATGGCTATAAAACATGCCTGGCATCTCCTGCCAACCATAAAAACATTAACTGAGAATAGAGTTTGGCTTCTTGAGGAGTTCAGAGGAAGTCATTGTCTCTTTGCTGGAGAGAGATGTCAAGTAAAAGCCATGTTGATCTGCATTAGTTGAGGCCATTTTCCAGTGATTTTGGTCAGTTTTTAACATATTCTAACAAGGTACTATTATAATACTCTAAAAATAATCATTATGATATTCAATATTGTAATAATATACATTAAGGTTCATGCCTGTCTTGTTTTTTGAAACACAAAAAGGCTGAAACATATTATCAATTCTCATGGCTAACTCATAGTGGTATCAAGAAGGAATTTATTTTGGTTGGTGTGTAGTCTTGTAGCCATATTTGATTTTTGGTGAGCCTGGCCAGGATTAGTGTAAGCAGTCATAAACATTAGACTGAGCTAACGTTCATAAATTACATGTAAAGACGAACTTTGGTCTGGACTGAACAAAATCTGTCTAGTTTACCGAGACTATATAGGAATAGTAAAGGTGCTGCCAACTTACCGAATGTGGGCAGCACCATAGCCAAGGGGATCTCAAAACATACAAGCTTATCCCACACTGTTGGTTCTATAAATCTGTATGTGAAGAACAAAACTTGGGGCAAGTAGTAGACCACAGTAATTACCAGGATGCTCAGAATGATTCGAAAGGCCCTTCTTTTGGTGGGGCTGAGAGTTTGGTTACTGCTTCCAGGGTTGGTGGTGTATAAGGCCTTTAGTGTAGAGATGCTGAAGAACATCACAGCTGGAAGACTGACGTAAAATGTTAGCAGAACAATGGGGTGAAAAGAGGGGAGATTGTAAATGACCATTATCCCCGACATGAGCAAGGAATACACCCAGATGGGCATAGAGTACAGAAGTCCCCGATAACGGACGTTTTTGACAGTCAAGTATAGCACTGGGTAGACAACAGCCAAGTAACAGTTCATACAAATGGTTGCAAAGAACAAGGGCATGGCAGTAAATGTTGGACTGTAGAGAAAATTGAGAACAGGAAGACTGGCCAGAAGAATGTTCAGTTTTTCAAGAGTAACTAGCATGACATAGACACAGTAGCAGATATTGATGAAGCTGATGTTAAAGATGCAGGCTTCAGACAGCGAGGAGAAGTAGAAGTCTCTCCTGACTTTTCTTCTTTTATATGTTCTCTTCAGAAGCTCCACAATGATAATCATATTGGCTGGAAAACTGTAGACAACAAACACAAATTCCTGGATGAAACTAATCTCAATGAAATTGCTTCTGCAAAATGTCCCGTTTTGTTCTTGGGGTTTGGTTAAGTTGGCGTCCATCTTTTGTCCCTGGGACTATCGGCGTCTTTTTGACTTCCCAAACATGTTTGACCAGCCAAACTGGATGGCAAAAAGTACACACTGGTTTTCTGGTTGTCAAGGTCAGGCCCAGGAAGGTGAATCAATAGCCAATGAATGTGCAATACACAAACAACCTGGTCATTCCTACCATTTAGTCTCGGTTCTTGGTCAAGGAATGCAAATTACAGCTGACTGAGGGAATGTTGATGAATCAAACAAGTCGTGGTGAAGACATTTCATCATTCTATATGGATTTTACATTCAAATAAGTAGTTTACAGCTTGTTAGGCTTTATAGGAAAAATATGGTAACAATCTCATTTGAAAGCTCATTCTGAAATGCAACATGATCCCCTAAATGTGCAAGAGAAAGCTACCACTTATCATACAAAATATCAGAGACCAACCAATGGATTCAGTTCCTCTTTGAATGAGAGAAAAATTGAGAATCTGTTTTTAACAGCATGTTCAAGGATCTTGTAAAGAAATGGAAGAAAAGATGTTGGTCTGTAGTTTGATGCTTGCTATTGTACGTTTCTTCAGCAGTGGCATTAACCAGGCCTGCTTGAATGTCACTGGCAATGTTCCTGATGTCAGTTTAAGATGTGGGTTTGAGATGGGATAATAGAAGGAGATTTCATTTAAAGAAGGTGGGTAGGGATAGAATCAAGTGGGCAGATGGTTGGGTGGGTATAGGAGAAACTTGGAAACCTCTGTGCTGGACAGGGTGGTGTTGCTCTGCCTGGACTGGAGATGGGGGAGAATCTGTGAAGAGGTGATAGTAGAGCAATGTGTGTTAATACCATAATTAGTATCTACTGTGGTGATGATGGGGGAGCGTGGAAGAGACAAGAGACAAAAGAGAAAAGTGGGGAGAGTAGATTTTGATACTGCAGCAGGAAGAAGATGCAGTGGGACCCGGGGGGAACAGAAAGGGTCCATGACCAGGACAGAATCCGCATTGTTCCTTTTGAATATGAGATTTGACTATCGAATTTATTCTCTTCTCCAGCAGCCCTGAATAGACATTTCCTGGGAGGCTGAGAAGTGTGATCCCCCTATAGTTGGAGCACATTCTCTGGTCACCCTTCTTAAAAAGGGGGACCACCACCCCAGTTTGCCAATCCAGAGGTACTGCCCCTGATGTCCATGCAATGTTGCAGAGATGTGTCAACCAGGACAGCCTTACAACAGAATAACCAACTCATTTAAAGTTGAAGTAGCAGACTGCACCATGTACAAGGAAGTGTTCAAGCTTGGCTGAGGAGTGGAGCAGAGGCCACCCTTGGAGAGAAGGCACATGACCATCTACAGTCAGCCCTGATGGAGTTGCTGTGATGGAGGAGTGTCTTTAGTGTTTTTTTTCTTTGTTTTCATGGTCTTGTCTTCCTTGTGCCCTGTCCAGTTTTTGTCCTTGTTCTGGTTGTGTCATGTATACCTTAGTCCTTAGTCTATAGTTTGTAGTACATAGTTGTAGCTATGTTCTGTTGTTGTTCTGCCCTGATCTATGTTTTGGTCTTGTCTAGTTTTGCTCTGGTCATTATCTGATATGGTCTTGTATTCTCTTCTGCATTGTTCGGTCTTTTCACCCCAGGAAGTGGTTCCTTGGGGGAGGGTTCTGTCACATTTTGAACCATAGATAATCCATTATATTTTCCAAATTGCTGCTTGCGCCTACTTCCTCAACACCCTCAATACCTTGTTCTCTAACCTTGTAACTCTACCTACAGTGAAATTGCAGGGGCAGAGGTATTAAGGAGCAATAGTGGCACCTACTGTTGTGAATTACATACGTACTCCTGCTGGATTGTTTGTGTATCATATGGGAGTAAAAAACCAATATTTGTATTCTGTTTTTTAGGTATCATTTATCATCAGTATCAGTATTTTGCAAGGCATGGATATTCCAGGATGAGGAACCATTGATATAAACTGTATAAATAAATTGAGCTTTTAGACTTAAGTCCCATTTGGAAAGTCACAGCATGCAGTCAGTCCTTATAACGCATGCTTTAAAAACCCAGGATCTGTTAATTACACTGGGGTCAGGAGTGGTGACCACACTGAAAGATTTTTAGTTATGTGTAACTGTTAAAGGAAACTAGCACAGCATTATCTGCATTCACTGTTTATTCAACTTACACCAGTACAAAATATGTGGTTAAGTGACGTGTGTAAAACCAAAGGCTGTAACACCCAAGTAAGGTCTTAAGTCATGTAATTACAACCTTCCAATCAGAGACCTGACAGATAAAAGAGAGTAACCCATTTCATATGCTTAGAGCAGGGGTGTCCAGCTCCAGTCCTGGAGGGCTGGTTTCCAGCACAGTTGGAACACACACATCTCCCTGATCAAACACACCTGGACCAACTCACTTGTTAATTACCAGCTTTAGTGAGTGTGTTTAAGGAGATGATCTATCAAACTGTGCAGGACACTGGCCTTCCAGGACTGACTTTGAATAAGCATGCTCCCCAGCTCCCCAGAGGGAATCCCGCCAGCAGTGCATACCAAAAGTTGGCATCCTGTAAACCAAGAGCTGTCCCATGCCTACCAGTGGCAAGAGTATGGTCCACAACGTTTTCTCACCACACCATTGCACAAAGCGGGGTTGCGGCTGGCTACCACTAACTGTGTGGGTTTTTTTCCGCATCTTTTCCACAACAGGGCTTTTATTCCTGAATCCTTCTATGAACCCACCTGTTATATATAATAAACAATATAAATATCTGAAACGTATGTAAAAAAATAGATGTAGAGAGATGTACAGTAAAAATGTTGTTCTTCCTTACTTGAAGCCAAGTATCCAAGGATTTTGGTGAGGAATGATCCCCTCAAATGATCCCCTTGGAATTCTTACAATCATATGTATATGTATTGTAATTATACATTTTAAGGTTTGTATCCATTTCAGTCATAAAAATTGGTCTGAGCTAACATAGATTACATAGATTACAGTGTTGGTCTAGTTTACCAACACTATACAGACCTAGTAAAGGTGTTGCAAACTTGCCCAAAGTGGGCAGCACCATAGCCAAGGTAAGCTCAAGACATAGAAATCTATCCAGCTCTGTTGGTTCTACAAATATGTATGTGAAGAACAAAGCTTGAGGCAAGTAGTAGACCACAATCATTACCAGTGTGCTCACAACAATACGAAAAGCTCTTCTCTTGGTGGAGCTGAGCCCTTGGTTGCTGCTTCCAGGTGTGGTCATGTATAAGGTCTTCAGTGTAGAGATGCTGAAGAACATCACAGCTGGAATACTGGCATAAAATGATAGCATAACAATGGGGTGAAAAGAGGGCAGATTGTAAATGACCATTATCCCAGACATAAGCAAGGAATACACCCAGACAATCGTAGCGTACAGCAGTCCCAGATAACGAAAGTGTTTGACAGTCATGTATAGCACTGGGTAGACAACAGCCAAGTAACAGTCTCCACACATGGCCACCAAGAACAAGGGAATTGCAGTAAATGTTGGACCGTAGAGAAAATTGAGAAAGGGAATGTTCAGTTCTCCAAGAATAACCAGCAAGACATAGACACAGTCGCAGATGCAGATGAAGCTGATGTGTAAGAGGACGGTTTCAGACAGCGAGTAGGTGGAGGAGACTCTCCTGTCTTTTGTTCTTTTGTATTTTCTCTTCAGAAGCTCCATGATGACAATGATGTTGGCAGGAAAACTGTAGACAATAAAAATTATTTGCTGGATGAAGTTAATCTCAGTGAGAGGTCTGCTGCAGAAAGTATCGTTCAGGTCTTGGGGTTTAGTCAAGCTGGTGTCCATCTTTTGTCTACTGCGTTTTTTCGACTTCCAAAATGTGTTTGACCACACAAACTGGATGACAAACATTGAGCATTTGTTCTCTTAGTTGTCAAGGCCAGGACCAGGAAGTAGCCTGAATCAGTAGCCAATGAATGTGCAATACAATAGCAACTGTTCCTACGAAACAGTCTTGGTTATTAGTCAAGGAAGGCAAATGACACCTGACTGAAATAACTTTCTGAATGTGATGCTGTGGAGAAAATCCATCATTCTACATGGATTTTCATTCAAATAAGTTAGTTAAAGCTTATTAGGCTTTAAAGGAAAAATTTGGGAACAACCTCATTTGAAAGCCCATCGTGAAATGCAACCTGATCCCTTAAATATGCATCAAAAAAACATTACTTATCATACAAAATGTCAGGGACCATATCAACCAGTGGTTTCAGTAATATATATATTATATATATTATAGTGTAGAAATGTGTTTCTCTTTCAGGTAGTAATGTTGTAGCACTTATATGCACTGTTGTAGCACTTACACT
>JBBIGC010181087.1:0-14611 GCA_037576955.1 Lepidarchus adonis
GTATGTTTTTATGAATCGGAGGTAATTTGTAACATATTCAGAGTAACTTGTCATAATAGTCGGGGTTCCTTTTAAGGGCATTCACAACTCATTTTCTGAGGTCCTTAGATACCTCTTTTTTTTCAACCCATGACACACTTCCTCTAATGTGGTGTATGTGCGATTAGGCTTTGTGGATCCATGTCATTCTCTGATTTAGCCCTTCAAATTTTATGAAAATTTTAAGGGTTTTCTTACTTTTGTTACAGAAAAAATATTATTGAATTTTTTTAAATTATATAATAAGAAAATACAGTCAAACCCAGTTAGCTCGCCCCTATTGGCCCGGGCCCTAAACTTGGAGAGAAGTGTGGCTCTGCACATGCTCCCTCCTGCTCCCTCAGTACAGTACAGTAATGCTCAGTCGCAGCAGCAGCCAATTGACTGAGTTCTAAGCTGCATTCAGTGTGAACATGGACTCAAGTTTGGTGAGCTATATGTGGAGAAATGCATACACCGGTCATGTTGCGTCTTGTGGTGAGGACAAGAGGCGAGGTTTGGTGGCTTAACAAGGTTTGATTGTATAGAAAATTCTAAAATGTTCACAAGTTTACAAGCATCGCTTTTTCTGAATGTTGTTTGAACATTTATATATTGTTACATTTGCTACAGTGTAAAATTTTTCAGTGTTCCCTAATATATCATTTTCTGCCCTAGAATGCCTTAATAGTTGGCAACAGCCCCAACTTCAACTGCACTGATGGTTTGGTTTCAGATAGTACAAACGTGATTCTGAGTTCAGAAAGTAGGGCTACCAGGCCTCTTAATGGTACAGTTCAAGTTTTTCCTTTTAAAAAATGTACACTTTGAACAAACAACAGATTTTAATCACTTAATTTATTATATAAATATAAAATTTTGATTATATGGTGATATTGTTTTTTGACATTGTAATTGACTTCTAATTGCATACACTGCCTGTGGAAGGTGGAACATCTGGAATCTGCTGGCCAACCTTTGAGTCTTCTCAGAATGGAGCTCCTACAAAATCCCACAATGGACTAATGAGTTACAATGCCATCAGCGGACTCCTGACAGTCACCGGTAAGATGCAAGATGCATGTAAAGTTTATATGTAGACACAGAAGACTGAGGCCAAGTAATAGGGTTTATTTGAAGTCAGCGTGTGAATTTTAACTGTATTTTCATCTTCCAGATACCACTTTTGTTGGGTTCAGAAACGCATGCTCCACCCAAACCAATTACATGTTTTTAACAAGTCCAGACAATGAGGACCTGCAGCACCCAATCTATGTTCAGAGGATCACCATGGTGGACAGTGCAGAAGGAGCTAAAGTATTCATTCATCGACCAGATGTGAGGTGAGTTTTGTTGGTACAGAACAGGGCAGCACAAATTAATACTTGATAATTGTTGTCACAATGTCAGCTGTTGAGCTATTGATATTACAGAATATTACAGCAACATACAAATGAAATGTTGTCCTACAGCAAGGCAAACCCGTCTGATTGTGTGGATATGGTCTGTGATGCTAAGAGGAAGAGTCTTTTGGATGACCTGGATGGTAGTTTCCTGGGAGCCGTAGGGACAGTGGTTCCTCAATCTGAGTATCAGTGGAATGGAAACCCCCAATATGGGGTGGGTGATTACCGCATCCCAAAAGTTATGCTCACCTACCTGAATGGCAGCCGTATTCCGGTGAACCAAATAGCACCAAACAAAGGTGTGTTTTTTTATTTTACGTTGACTTGACAGTAGGGGTGGGAATTGCAGTGTATCTCACAATACAATACGATACGATACGATGCGATGCGATGCGATACGATACGATACGATACGATACGATACTATACATCATGATAACGCAATTCTATGATAATCAATATATATCACACAACAATGACATATCAATATATCACAGAAACATAGGGATTAATTATTAATTTACATAAGTAACAACAGCGCTATTGTTAACTTTCCCGTATTTGCGAGGTTGGAAGTTCAAAGAAATTGCTACTTCAATCTCAGGGCTTCACTTATGTTCCTTTTTGTCATTTGGCAGGTTGTGCTAGCATCATGCTACCAACCTGAACTACAACTCTCCTTTTTTCTCCACACCAGACACTACATAGTCCATGAAACACACCTTCCGCTACAGCCAACTCATTTTAACCCTGTGTCTACCAAACAAATTATCTGATCTAAATTATTGTTGAGGACAGTTCAGCAAATGCTAGATATTGGCGAGGACACGCAATTCTGCACACTTGAATTACAGAGTCTTTCCACCTTTTTAAGGAAGTTAACTTATGCTGGTGGTTTGCTTGTAGTGTAATCCATCTATGTTAATGTGCGGGAAAGAGACGCTCAGAGATGTGGCCGTCATAAAATAATCTACGCTCTGTTCTGTCAATGTTGTAAAAGCCAAAGTCAAGCTAAAAGCAAAAGCCAACTTTAGATATAAATGTGGCTAGGGCGTTCTGTCTGCTAGGTAGTTGGGAAGTCCTTCTTTAGCTTTCACCCAAGTCTCCTGCACTCTGTTGAGCAGCGCCACCCCTCAGAGGAGAGAAGAAGTAGCGGAAAGGAGAGGTACAGCTGCAAGAAGTCCATGCACTAATGACAGTTTTGCTTGGCATGCAGGTATAATCCGGGACTCTAGCTGCATATATATGAGCACTTGGCAGGCCTATAAGTGCTTTGGACTGAACTACAGGATGCTAGTGATTGAAAGTCTAGATTCAGACACTGAAACCAGACGCCTTTCTCCCGTGGCTGTGCTGGGAGATGGCTATGTGGACCTGTTGAATGGTATGTTTGCCTAGCACTTATGCAGTTGACTTGGACATGTCTGTATTATGCCTGTCACAATTATGACATTTTAAATAATTGATTGCAAAATAAATAATTGCAATTACAAAAAAATATTTTTGATTTATGCAATAATTAAAATGACCTTTCTTTCTAGCTATTGATACTGGAAAAAATCATATATTGGAAAAATATCTAGTAAAACATTTTTAAACATTTTGACATTGTAGTAAACATAATACTAAGGAAACCTTTTACTGTTTTTTACTGTATTTTTTTCCCACATTTTATTTGGTTTATTTTCTTTACTTTTATGTCATTTTTATGAAAGTGTCTTTTTTATACTTAATAGTTTCAAGCATTATTTATTGAAATAATTTCCAGTATGGCCACTGTGACAAAAATTATGTTCAGTGACATATGATTTAAAAACATGATAATAATCTGCCTTTTCCTGTCTATTTACAAAGGCCCTCAAGACCATGGCTGGTGTTTTGGTTACACTTGTCAAAAGAGAGTGTCACTCTTCCACAGCATTGTAGCTACAAACAAGTCCTTTGACATCTATTTCACCAGCACATCCCCACAGAAACTGAGACTCATGATGCTCAATGCTAAGCCCAATGAGGTGCTATATCTCCTATATCTTCACATTCTCATGCTTACTAACCAGTGGCTTTGGGGCAATTAGCAATTAGCAATTAGCACAAAAGAGCACAAAAGTATATTAAGCCTGCTTGTTGGTAAGGTCACCAACATCTTTGTCATTTGTCCTTTTTGCTTTTTTCCCAGACCGTTCAAGTGGCTGTGTTTTACTCAGACCCTCAACGTTTAGATGTCTATGTGAACAATCTTCTCGTCGCACCAAACAATGCGCTGTGGAACAGTGCTAAAACAGACTACACCCTGCTTAAACCTACCTATACTGGTATTGTATAGTTCAAAATGAATGGGATGGAGAAAATTCTAAAAATGGTTTACCATTCGATTTTCTGTAACAAGGGAAGGCAGCTGGACATGTTTTTAAAAAAAAAAGCATTTTAATCCAAGTATCCACAAACACAATCCAAAGATGATATTTGAAACTTAGCATTATCATATACATTATTATAACATGGGCATTATCGTAGACATAATCAAAAACAGAGCTAAGGTATAAACACAGTGAAGACTAACCACAACTGGAGAAATATGACAAGATACCGTGAGATACCTTCTGACTGGAACACCAGGCACTTTGCACAGTGAAGCTTTAATGAAGAATATTTCCATTCCTTACTGATGAGCTTCATATATGCAGTGTAACCTGGAGAAGGGGTGTTGATAACACTTTCTAAATACACATTATTTACTTCAATAGTCAAATACAAGCACAACTGGAAACACTAACAATAGCAGAAATTTCTCACTGCTCGGTTACATGCTGTAACAAGAAAATTTAGAAACAGATTTTTTCACATATGAGTTTTAAGAAGCTCAGAATATGTGTTAATTTCACTAAAATATTAATTTTCCACTTCATCTATTTATATTTCCATAAATATCACATTTAAATATAAAAGAAAATTAAAAATGAAACAAGTCAATATCCAAGCCAATGCTGGCTACTAGCTTCTATTCATAGTCATGTAAATTCATAAGTCATTTCAGCATGTTGGGTGGGTTTTATTTATTAATCTACTGGCACTACAATGTCAAAATACAAAGACAGATGCATTACGTCCTAATTTTTCTACTTTTCATTCTTCAGGGCAGTATGTACCCACTCTTAATTCTCCTCTCGGCTCCAACTTCTTTGACCCCGATTATAAAATGCTGTACATCCTGGTCCAAGGCTCCAGCCCTGTTGAGGTCCACACGTCGCCGGTTCTCTTCATAGCCTTCAACCTTCCAGCCATGACTGAGGCACAGTTCTTCGGGGACCAGTTAGTCACTAACTTGGCTCTTTTCCTGCATGTTCCCCCTAACATGATCCGCATTACCAACATCGTCCGGGCGGGTTCGGCACGACGAAAGCGTGCCACTGGGCTGACCGTGCAGGTGCAGATAGCACAGCCTCCTGCGAATCAGGTGGCTGCCAGCAATACCAGTGGTGAGCAGACACTGAGGACAAACAGTAGAAGACACACTTCTTCTTATATTGAATACAGCTTTGGAAAAAAATCAGAAAGCACATCAGTTTCTCTAGTTTTACTATGTATAGCAGTGGCGACTGTTCTAAGACTACTTCTTCCTCTAACATGTCAGAAAATAAATGCTAAAATATGCACTGTCATATTTATATTACTTTTAGAAACAAGTTTATCTTTATGGTGCACTAGTTCATATTTCAGTGTAGATTGTCTGACACAATTAACTTCTCGTACTGAATGGTTATTGGATAAATGCAGCAAAATCGTCACTTCCAGGGAAGCTCAGCTTGTCTGGGAGTCAATGGAGCAGTGGGCGGAGCAGGATTGATGAATTCTGATTGGACAAGCTGTCTAAAGGGCCCCCTTTTGATAGACAACATTTTTTATGTTCATCAATTTAGAGCTCATTTCCATGCAGATTTGGCAGCAAAGTTGTGAGACAAAGTTGTGTGTTATTGGCTATTTCTATTTCTAAACTATAATCATACTTTAAATTAAAAATTCTTCTTGAATTTGATTGTTTCAGCTTTGTAAAGCTAGTTTTTTCATTCAAATCTTCAAAGTAGCTCATGAAAGGAGACTAGCCAGCTAGCACGCTGTACATAATGGCAGACGGTGCAAATACTGTTAACTCTGTTCACTTGCTTTTGGAAAAGCCATTTAATAATCTTCCTTATTAGGAGAGACCAACACCCAAGATTGATTTGGTGCATAAATCACCAATAACAGGTCTTGTTGTTGGCCTTTTGATTAAACCTCAGAATTCATGCACAAATAACATAACAAAATTCATGCTGCAGGCCTAAAATGAGCTTCCCCTGTTTGGAGGACTAGCAGCCGTCACTGATGTATAGCTACAGTATGTGTTTAAGGCACATGATCACATTTGTTTTATTCCATAAACCCCTGACATTTCCTCATAATTCTGAACACTTTGAGCATTTAACTGCAAAAAAAAGGTTAATATAACAACAAAAGACCTTGAATAATGCATATAAATCAAGATTAAATTATAGTTATTTTACAGTGAGTCAAATTATTGTTAAAGATTATATTGGCTCAGATTTAAACGATGATTAAATGATCATCTATTTAATAATGCACCTTTAAAAGAATTAGTTTTTAACAGGCAGTGTTAGGTAGTCAGTATATTTTTATTCAATGTATTAGTAAGTGATGGACTCTGATTGCAGTGCTGTGTATATGTTTCTTCCAGATGTGCAGTTTTCAGTGCTAAAGAACATCGCTGACAGTTTGGGCCAGTCTGCTGTTTCTGGCAGTCTGAGTCAGAGCATTGGCTTCAATGTATCATCGTTGAACGTCATTCCTCCACTTCCTCCACCCAGTGACCTGTCCTGGAGCCAGGTGGGGTAGAAGTACATTTGTAACAGTAATGTTATTGGTAATGTAATTTGTCTATTACCTTATCTTTAGTACAATCTACATTGTGTAATTGTGCATGAGGAGAGTCACACACTGCTTCAGGTGCTTACACTAAATCGGGAATTCCATTAAATTAATATGCGCGTTATAATTCAGTTGTGAAGATATAAGCAAAGTCATTGGGAGAAATGCATCTACTCAGCCTTTAATAAGTCAGATTTGTTCACAGCAGTGGTGACAGGAATCTTAGTAAAAGCCACTTCACAAAAATCTATAGCATTAAATTAGTAATTAGTAAATCTGACCTATTGAGAAGGCTTTGAGAATGTATACATCTATATACAAAGTGCTGTATGGCTAAACAGTGCTTACATTATTAGTATTAGCAGTAGAAGTTGTAGTATTTCAGATTTATAACTATTTTTTACAGTCAGCATTAAAAAAAAGTCACTCAATCTGTACTTTTGTCCACCATGAATCATTTCACATCACCACTCAGAATGACCTGTTTTTATTTCGCCCAGTTTATATCTAACAACACCCAGTTGTGATTGATTCTGTCTCTTTGTGGGTCAGATTGCCAGTCAGGCTGTAACAAGGCAAGATCAACAAGCACAGACAGTGTCCACTGTATCTTCTCTGGTAGTTGTAGTGGACCCAGTGGCAGGGGTCAACCCTGGACCCCTTAGTGTGCAACCTTGCATTATGGCATTGGACCAGCAGGTGAGTCTCATCATGCCAGAGCGGTAATGGCAAGAAGAAATCTTCCAATTCTTTAAATTAAAGTTAAGGTTTCTATGAAATATAGGATTGTATCTAATTAATTTTTAATTTAGTGAATATATTTAATACTGTCATTATTACTAGCATGTTAGGTTTGCATGTTGTATTAACATAACATTACATTCGCAGTATTATGAGTCTCATTCAAAGACTCAAGCTATTATTATGTCTTGGCACCCATGTCTACCACAATTCATTGCTGTTACCCGTTGAATTGAACACACCTAATAAGGGTACAGACTTTAAACTAAGATCTAATTCGCCAATTTATGATCGTAAATAGATTTCATATCTGTGTGAAAAAGGAAAGTGTTGCAGTATGTTGTAATGCCTCACTGACTGCCTTCTGACTCTCCAGGGCAATTGTGTATCAGTGGGTGTGACATCTTTAACCATTACAGCTGTGCTTAAAGACAGCCAGGGAAATCTACTAGACGGCCTGAATGGAAACACAACTATCCCTTTCTCAAGCTGCTGGGCCAATTTCACTGATCTGTCCATCTCTACTACTGGTGAGTGATCACAAAATTAGTGCTTATTTTGAGTTGAGTTAAAATGTCCTATTTTGTAATATTAATCTATTCTTATACTACTTATAATCGCTATCAAAAGTAAATTGATTAATGGTATTATTTTATGTAGTTAATAATGATGAATTGCATTTGTCGTACACTGAGAAAAAAACACGTAGATAAATAAATTTAAAGCGATATGTAAATGCTTAAATCAAACAAATGTGGTTATTAAACTTCTTGAAATCATTATAAAACTAAATTCCAAAATTTTATTCCAATGTGGTTTTGTGTTTATTTATTTATTTATTTATTTATTTAATTAATTAATTAATTAATTAATTAATTCCTGGTACAAAATTGACCTTAAAGACCTTAAAGAATTTTTTTATACAACTGTAAATTAATCTCTAGACTAGTACTTCAAGTGATCTTGGAAATAACTGTAAATAACTTTTGTCAAGAGAGCAAACAATAGAAGCTAAAGGCTGCAGCCAGATTGTAGAACCAAAGCAAGAAACCACAACCAGCAGGACTTTAGCCTAAAACTGCAGAGGAAGGGTCAAACTAGGAAAATGTATTGACAAGTGTTATTCTTTTTATGTGGCATTAATAATTTAGCAATAAGAGTTCAACTTTGGCAGCACTTGTGTATTTATTTTGGAACTTCACTCTACATGTACTGTATACATTCCATCTTGCAAATGCCATCGTTTGCTTCCTCCACAGGAGTGAGCATGTCGTTGGCTTTCACTCTGAAAACCTGGACAACTCAGTCCAGATCCTTCACTGTCATGACTGTATCACCTACAGCCAATGCTACAAGTAAGTCTGCTTCTCCTGCCACTGCCCTAATATCCCTACCACTGTACAAATGCCCCTTTCTGCAGGACTGTAGCACCACTCTTCTAATACAGGGCATTTACTTGCTGCCAGTTTATGATGCCTCATTTTGTCAGCTATAAATCATCTTATCTGTAGTTAGCTGAGCTGTTAATGATCTAACGTCATTAAAAGAATAAGTAATCTACTGTATGTAGTGCTCAAAACAGCCATTGCCTTTCCCAACCAATGAGTTTGCCTTAGATACACTATATAGCGATGTCCAGTCTATTTTTGGTAGCCAAGTGGGTCACCTCTAGGCCTGAGTGATAACTGGAGTACTAGGAAAAAGAACAGACACAGAACTAAACAGGAAATGATAAAATTATGTGAACATTTGATGTACAAGAAGAAAAAGAGTCAGTTTACTGTAGTATAAATTCTGTGAATGACAATATTATCAGTATGTACTATATATTAACATAGTACTAATATGTTAACAATAAAATGCAGGGCTTATTATTTTAGATATAATCTAGGCATAGTTCCATCAATAAATCCACTTTTATTTTAACTGTCAAACAATTAAAGTAACCATGTATGGATTAGTCAACAACAGGCTCATGTATCTTTATATCATGTTTAATAAAGACATGTGTCAGAGATATTATATTTGAAAAATATTATATAGTTTTGGTCAAGGTGCACTGCTTTATTTGTCCAATTCACTATTGTTGCTCCCACATATTCTAATGTTCTGCTACTTTATCACACCACAGGCACCCAGAACTCATCCACAGCTGCACCCACCACCACTAATAGCTTCCCCAGCATCTTTGACTCCAGTACAACTTACACAATAGGAAGTGGGTATATGTTACTGCTACTGAGTATCCTGCATCTGTTGTACTCTGCAGTGTAGAACGGATGGAGATAGTACCTGTGGTATGTTCAGTGCCTTAATATATTCCATATTATTGTTTAAATGAAATCATATAGTGCCTTAATCTTATGATTTAAAATAAATAGTACATTTCTTATAATATATTAAATTAAAACTCTATATCTCTTTCAAAATTGTCTTTGTTCAGAGCTTTCCCTAGATTTTTATTCAGGCTGTTCATTGAAAATATATCAAGATTTTACTTGCACATGTACCATATTAAAAAACAAACACAAAGAAGTAAATGTTAACAGTTAACATCCAAGTCATGTAGCAGATGAGTAATAATGATGGTAAAACGCTGTTGTTCATTGTTAAGCTTACACTGAAATTAAGAGAAATCTTGGCTTTTTTAGAGGAAAAAATCCTTAAAATTAAATATTTTTCTCAGACACAATACAATTATCGACACCACTATATCTATATAATGTAAAATAAAATACCATATAGATCATATCACCTTACAAAATCTTTCCATATTCTTTAGACTCTTTAAACCTTGTGCTTTTGGAATCTGTTCAGCTAAGCACACACCTTTTGTGTTTTAAATCAGGATATTTAAATGACTGCTGAAATCGCTTTTTGTATGGATTAGCAGACTCGCTTTAAATCAAGGAACATATAGCTACAATGCCGTCTTAGCCTTCAAGTAGAGAAAGCTATGAAAAATCTTAAATACCTTTAATGTCACATATCCTAAAATGACAGTCTGCTCCATTGGACATTAAATCAACCAAAAATGACCTCAGATTCACCACTACACAAAACTGTTGATGATATTCATGTTTAGCAAGAATTTATCTGTGTGTTTATTTATCTTGTTAAAAGTTTAATCACAACAGAGACTTTTTAAAAGTATTTTGTTGATCCTGCAATGAACTAAATTTCTGTAAATGTCCAAGACAAGAAACATTTGCCTTCTGGGTGGTCATCACAGCTCAATTGCTCAAATTATTATTTAAAAAAATAATTTGTATTGCCCTAATAGTGAAGATGTTTAATTTCAAGTTGAAGCTGTTATTATAAGACCATCTGATTTATCATTTTTGACTCAAATTTTACCAACTTTTCCAAAGATTCAGAGAATCATCATGGCCCCAAATTTTCCTAAAATATAACTTATGAATTAAAATATTAGTCATGATAGCAGTGGATTTTATTCCCTTTGAATATTTTTTACCTGACAAAGATCTTCCTTTTATGTTCAGTGTAAAATGTAGCTGTCTCACTCGTCTTTTACAGCCTTTCTTACTCATCTTTGCTCAAAGTGACAGTAATTCAATACAGGGGAAGCATTGAGCATTATTTACTGTATATTGTGTAAACATTTTCATTCTGCATATATCTAAGCAATTCTACAATGCATTATTTGTTTGATTGTTTTTTTCTGAACCTGTCATGTTGTGAAAAATGATCAATAAAAAATTTATCGTTAAATAACTTCATATATTTCTTTGGTTTTCTATTACAAAATAATTAAACAGCTTGTCTGAGCAAATATGAAGAAAGGTTTTTTGTTTTTTTTAATGTTTCAAATTTTATTTGTCACATACACAATCATACACAGTATGATGTGTAGTGAAATGCTTTGGCGACCGCCCATGACCTCAGATTACAAAACAAGAAGCAATTTAAGACATTAAAAAACTTAACAATAAATAGAGCAAAAATATTTTAAACTTCTAAAGAAATATAAATAATATAAAACCTTATCTAATATAATATCTGTATGTTCACTTTTATTTACTAATTTGGGGAGTGTAACGTACTTTGTAACCTAGCGGTTATAAGAATCCATTAGCTGGGAAGTAACAAAGAGGGCGGAAGTAACTGTGAGAGTAAAGTTTTCCTACATAGATTTTCAGTTACCTGTGTTTTACTTGATTATTTATATTCTTTTTCATTTTAAAACCAATATTTAACACAATAATTTGTACTTTCTACTCCTATAGGTTTGTTACTTAAATTTTAGTGCAATCTCACAATAACAGGTAGAAAAGACTTTGGTGTAGCCACTGGTGCATATTGCATGAAAATAACAAGAGGCAATAAATGCATTAAGATGAAACAGACGGGAAACGGAGATAAGACCACAGATCAAATGTGTCTATTGAATTTGACAACTGTGAGAAGGAGAATGAAAGTGAACGAGACAACACTGAAAACTGATTAATATTAGAGCAAAGAAAACTTTTATTATTTTCAGTGTAGTCTTTGAATTACTATATTAATCCAGTTAACTTTAATTACAGTTTTTTTTTTTATTGCTAACAAGCGTTTACCTATACTTAAGATACTTTTTCAAAACTCTTAACACAGCAGCACACCTACATCACACAATTGGCCAAATTGTTAATATTCTTCTCAAAAACACATTTTGTTAACTAAATAATAACTCTTCATTTCAAAATGCAATACATATTTTTCTACACACACTAACCTTATCAAAACTCAGGAAATCTGACTCAAAATAAAATAATTCTGTCAATCAATAGCACGTGCTTTCAATTCATAAGGTAAACACAGTCAATCAAAGCGCAACAACTTTCAAATCACTAGTGATCGCTGCCATTACACAAACTGCATTAGGTTTCATGGTGTTAGGTTGTATAGCTGTACACATTCAAAACACATTCAATTGTTTAATTTCAATTCACCATATTTATTGTGTCAGTGTTAAGTAAATGTCAGAGTTTACAGTAAATGCACACACACACACACAAACAAAAACAAAAACAAACATGTATTCATCTAATCTTCAGGGTTAGGCCACGTTTTCATCAGCATCACATCTGATGTCATCTAATGCAATACACTGGGGATAAAACCGTTTAGAGTGTCGGATCCACCCCTGGCAATCTTCAGCTGTGATGTCCCTACATCCAACATCCATAGCATCAAGGAGAGACATTTGGTCATGTGGCGGATGATCATAAACTTTCCACCTTTATGCAGAGAAGAACTCCTCTATGGGATTAAGGAAAGGCAAGTAGGGAGGAAGGAAATGGGCACCATTCTTGGATGGGTTTGAAACCAAATTGTAATGGCTTGCGAGTGGTGGAAAGCAACATTGTCCCAATTGATCCCAAAGGTCTTCATGGTTCCTCTAACCTGCTCCATTTCAGCCTCTGAGATCAGGTGTTGGTGGAGGTCTTGCAGAAACATTAGGAGGTGCTCAGTATTGTAAGGGCCCAACCTGGCATCTATGAAGGACCAATCCAATGTTCAAGATTGCTGCACACATTGTGATGGTTGCTCCTCTTTAACCTGGCACCTCGACTGTGGCCCTTTTTTCGATAAAATTTTGTCCTCGTTGGCGGCAGATTGAACCCTGCCTCATCTACATAGATAAATTCATGCTGGTTTTCATTAGCCTCCAACTCCATAACTCTCTGAAATAAAACCAAACACAGTTTATGTAAATGCAATTCATTACACCTGACTGGACTGCAGCCTGTATGTATACTTGCAAAGTGCAAAGCTCACAGAACTGGACATTGAATATACACCATACATGGACATACTGCTGCCGTAGTTCCTTGACCCGCTCACTGTTCCTTTCAAAGGGAACAGTGTAGAGTTGTTTCATTCGAACTCTGTGAGTCCGAGCGATGGTTGTCAGGCTGATGCTGTCCATATTGTTGAATATTTCTTGGTCGTCCACAATTCTGGTCTGAATGTCACTAAGTTTTATTGCATTATTAGCAATGACCATTCCAACAATGGCAAGTTCTTGATCAAAATTGAGGATCTTTCCTCTTCCCCCAGAGGGGACAAAAATTTAACATTAGGACTGTTACTGTAGTCTTACTTTGAGAAATGGCAAGTGAGAATAGAAGCAGCCCATGTGAAATGCATTACTTACCTGCTGGTTTGGTTAAAAATGAGAATAATTGAGGCAACAGTCAACCTCCTGAGATTGGGCTGCACTCTCTCACCAGCTTCTCTTAGTGACAGACCATGGTTGATCACATGGTCAATGATGGTGGAGCGTATTTGATCACTTACAACTGCTCTTGGGACTCTTTGAATACCACCACACATTCTTATGCCTCGTCTTTGTCCTTTCTGTGTGCCGGATCCTCTACCTGGGCCAGCTCCTCTATCTGGGCCAGCTCCTCTATCTGGGCCACCTCCTCTATCTGGGCCAGCTCCTCTACCTGGGCAAGCTCCTCTACCTGGGCCAGCTCCTCTAACTGACCCAGTTTCTCTATCTAGGCCAGCTCCTCTACCTGGGCCAGCTCCTCTACCTGGGCCAGCTCCTCTACCTGGGCAAGCTTCTCTATCTAGGCCAGCTCCTCTACCTGGACCAGCTCCTCTACCTGGGCAAGCTCCTCTACCTGGGCCAGCTCCTCTAACTGGGCCAGCTCCTCTATCTGGGCCAACTGTTTCAGTTACTGACCCTATCCCCTTCCCACTCCACCTAAACTTTGCTCTATTCCTCTCATCTCCAAGCCCCTTAATCTTCCTCTGCCAACTCTTCCTCTTCCTCTCTGTCCAGGCATTACGTATTTGTCTTGTTCCGTTTCTACACCAAACAACATCAGTTCCAAAAGTCCCATTTTTTATATGTGACATTGTAATTGACAAAATTAGAATCAGTTGTGTGTCAATTATACAGAAATTGGATTATTATCAGCTGTTTTTCTGTTGTTTTGAGCTGATCTCATTGCAGAAGTAGTGATTTTATACTGTATCTAATGTTTGGAATATTGTGTTTTTTATTGTGCTATGCTGTGTACACACATTTGTAAATAAGGCAAAAACGATTCATAATTTTGGTTTTGGGTGTAACTTGTCTGTTAAGGAAAATTTAAGCATTTTGGAAATGTGTTAACTGATGGCATATTGTGTGAAAACGACATGAAATGTGTTAATGTTGTCAGAGGAAAGGCATTAAGCCTAGGAGATGTCAAAGGATGGAGTCCCAGGTTAACAATCTCTCAAAGGGAATGAAACAGTTGGTCATAAGGCCATCTGCTTCTGAGAAAAATAACAGAAGCGGAGAATAAGGCATCCCTTTTATACTCACAAAATAAAAGCCACTGGCACGTGATAAGCCAGATAGCATATGAGTTGCTACATAAATGCTATTAAGGCTTCTTATACTTATGAATGCTATCTTAGCATATTAACATATGATTCAATGATTCCCTTTCTAGCCTCTCTGTTCTGCCACTTAGCCACTGCTTTGCTACTCATTTGTTTTCATAATAAATCATTTGTTT
>JBBIGC010181097.1:0-14611 GCA_037576955.1 Lepidarchus adonis
CTCTCTCTCTCTCTCTCTCTCTCTCTCTCTCTCTCTCTCTCTCTCTCTCTCTCTCTCTCTCTCTCTTTCAAAACAAACAAAAAATGTGTGGGGTGGGTTTGGTTGGGGTGGAGGATAGATGGTCTGGGGTTATTCAATCCAGCATAGGCTGTAAAATTAGTTTCAGAGCAGTGAGAAGTCTGGCTCTCATGAAGCATGGTGTACATATTGGCTGTGTGTGCATACATTTGTGTGAGTGCCTGCACATGTGTTTTTAGAAAAGGTGAAACCTAAACCTGAGCTCTCAAAATCACATCTTCATCCCACTGTTGTGTTTTAATGCTCACTTTGTTTCATACACTTTGTTCTTCTCATAGTTATGGTTTGGCCAAAAATGTACACTGTTCTCCTACATAATGCAGAAGTTGGCACTCTGTCCATTTTATTCAAGAACAGTATGATATGCAAAGTCAGGAACCTCATAAGTAAGTCCAGTTGAGGTTACTTAACAACTCAGCATGACTTGATGATTAAGGCCTTCAGTTAGGACTACAGTTAGTATGATGCACTAATGACTATAATCTTCTATCACTTTTAAACTATATTAGGCCACCATCCACTGCTGAACTACTGTCAGATTAAAAATACAAAATGTAGAAATGTGCATCAGTTTTCAAATAAACAACCACGTTGCTAGACAACATATCAAAGTGGCGTGGAAGAAGGATTTACAACTGGGATTAAAATGTAATTATCTGATGTGATTTTTGAGAACTAGTTAGTAAATTATTTTACTCTAGTTCAAATCAGCATTATCCTCCTAAAAAACACGTGTTTGAGATGAGTGCCATTCAGATGACTAAACTGGATTAGTTATTGTCCAAGTCATTGCAAATGCAGCCGTTTTCAAACCTTGTGTCCACCCTGTTCAGCCTATTAAACACATCTAACCTGTTGGCCTACCTTGTGGTTGTATATTATTGAGCATCTGATGCTGACATCCTGTGTTTTTTTTTCCATTAGTCATTTCCTCGCTACAGGAAAAAGTTTTTGTGATATTTTATAGATTATTCTCTTTCCAACTAATGTTCTGTCATTCGGAGTCACAAAAGCTTATACAGGTATTCCAGTTCATTAAATATATTCCAAGCTTATTTAAATGTTCCTCTTCATAATTATAAAATGTGGTCAGGGTGTGCTTAAAGATAAAAACGTGTATATTTGATTGGTTAATTGATGGTAAAGATAAACATTTGGCCTTTGTCTTATCAACAGGGTGGGCTGTTCTAACTGCAAAGGGTGGTCCCACGTCATATTACACCATATGATTTAAGAATAGGAAGTCACTTACATAAGTTCATATGCATGTAAAAGCCATTGAGCAAATACATTTTGTAAAATAGTGTATTTATCTCTACATACAGACTCACTCATTGCTACTGTGTGCACTGAAATATGCATGAAAAAGTATTTTTCCCACAAAAATTGCTAACTCTTTTTAGTAATGCCTGTAATTAGTGGTTAACTATGTAGGAACTAAGCAAAACTATTTAGTGCTGCATTAACAAATAAAATCATAACTGTTTATTCAATAAGTAAGAGTGAATTAAAAGGGTAGTAAACTATCTATTGCTAATTTAATCAGCATGAATAGGCCATTTGATGTTTCCAAAAGCGAAACTAAAATTTGTGAATTCCTGCTACAGCATCTATAATCTTGTTGCTGTCTAGCAATGTTAGTAGTATCTTTTAGAACTGACCAAAGGTCAACCCACAGACTTGACACTGGGTACAACAGTTGAAATGTTTATCTGTTTGTTTGTATGTTTATATACTGTTATGAGATTTTTTAATCTTTTATAATCATATAATTTCGTTATCAAGTGAGTGAGGTTGCCTCCTCAGGCTGAGAGGTAAGGGTAAAAACAAATAAAACGTTTCCTTGCAACAGGAAGGACTTTAAGTTGTGTGCAGTCTTAACATAACTAATATATTATCTAAATAATGATTTTGATATTAAAAACAAAAGAATCATTACGTAAAGATTACTTGAAGATTACAATAGCAGGAGTCATCAAATTCAATCCTTCTGTGTTTAGGTTTAGAAGTCTTCTATGAAAATCCCAGGTCTATGAAAATTTACTGATCTGGGCTTTTATGAGAGACTTTTACATTTGTTTTGATTATTGACTGTCCATCACGCTTCTGTGTCTGTGTTAGAAACTTGTCAGTAAAACTGGTGAATTCATTTCCAAAAGAACTTATTTGGTCATTGCCATATTTGGGTTGTACATCATTACATGAGATCACTCCAACAGATGCTTTCCTATAAATAAAATGTTTAGACTAAAAGGTCCCTTAAGCTATCCGTCTTAGCATCTTAGCATGTCTACTTAGCTTGCTAACATCAATCAAAGCTGCTGTTTTGGCTAACTTAGCTTTAGCTTCTAGCTCATGCTACCGCTAATTGCCAATCAAAAACTGAAGGTCTTTTTCAGCTCTCCCTCATAAACGTCAGTCAATTCATATGTTTAGACTAAAGTTTTTTAAGCTGTCCTTCAGCTTATTTTCTGTGTCAATCAAAAGTCATGTGTGCCTTTTTTGGGAGGTTATAAAAAGGCTTGTCAGTGTTTCACTTGGAGTGCTTGTCTTCCATTGTGAGCAGAGAGAAGCTGTCTGAAGGGGTGTCAGGTGGAGCCATTGACAATTCATGTTTTTGGGGCGAGGGAAGATCCCCTCCCACAACACTACCATTGTATGCGCCAGTGCTGCTTCTTCCAAACAATTATCTGAGTATGGAATCTATGATGACATGATAAATAGCTTATACAAGTGTTCACCATAAATCATGTCCTACCTCAATATTTTTATATAATTACTTTTAAATATAAAGACATTAATCAGTTGAGCTTTAGAATAAACTCCCACTTGGTAAAATTGTTTTCTAGGAAGAACACAGCAACATCATTATAATTCACGAGTTAAATTGTTTTCCACAATTATAATATGGTTCCTGTTCACTATTAGGTCCTCAAGCTGAACACAGTAAAACCTGATTTATTAGTAGTGATTTGCCATGCCTTTCACTTTATACTACTGTTCTTCTGAAAACACAATAACATCTGATTGGTTTAATGATGAGTTGGTAGAGAGGCCAGATGAAAGTTACTTTACAGCCTGTCTGAATTTTGTGAAAAGGCACCTGAAAGACTCTCAGACCAAATTCTGTCGCCTGGTGAAAAAAAAAACATTGAACTCTTTGGCTTGAATGCCAAGCGTTATGTCTGGAGGAAACCAAGCACTGGTCATCACCTGGCTAATACCATCACTACAGTCAAACATGGTGGTGGCAGCATCATGCTGTGGGGATGTTTTTCAGCAGCAGGAACTGGGAGACTAGTCAGGGTCAAGAGAAAGATAAATGCAGCAATGTTCAGAGACATCCTTGATGATAACCTGAGAGCTCTGGACCTCAGACTGGGACAAAGGTTCATCTTCCAACAGGACAACAACCATAAGCACCGAACAAAGATAACAAAGCAGTGGCTTCAGGACAACTCTGTGAAAGTCCTTGATTGGCCCAGCCATAGCCCAGATTTGAACCTGATTGAACATCTCTGGAGAGATCTGAAAATGGCTGTGTATCAACGCTTCCCATTCAAACTGATGGAGCCTGAAGAATGACTTGAGGCTGTAATTGCTGACAAAGGTGCTTCAACAAAATATTACGCAAATGCTTATGTAAATGTTTTATTTTTGCTTCACAAAACTTTTTAAACTTTTTTATGGGGTATTGTGTGTAGAATTTTGAGTTCAAAGATGAATGTAATCTATTTGGGAATATGGCTATAACAAAAAGTGAATGCTTTCCGGGTGCACTGTAGATTTCACCTTCACGTAACTAACATACAGTAAACCCATCCTCTTATGCATTTAGTGGAGCTTTCACATCTGGAAGTTCTGCATTTGCTGTGAACCGGCATTTGCTGTGTTTCTAGTCCAGTACGGCACACTCCTCCCAGACCTATAAAACTTCAGGCATTTATGCTTAATGACAGCTAGCACATTTCATTCGTGTCGAAAAACATATTTGCATTTCCTACGCGAGTTGTTTACTTTCAAAGCCTCGCAGGTGATTGGTTGCTTGCCCACAGCACTTCTCGCAAATTCTCATAAGGGAATATATATGTAAGCAATCTCATGCCAGTATGTGTGTATGTGTGTGTGTGGTGGGATTTGTTAAGAACCCTTCTATGTCAACTATCTGAGTCTGCGACAAGGCCACGGGGGGATGCTAAAATGCAGATCAGCCATGGCAAAATTGAAATGTATATGGTATTATTTCCCCTCGATAAATGATGAAGCCAGCCTCTGATAAATAATAGATGGGACGTCAAATATTCATACTGTGCACCCAGCATACGCGAACACAGGATTGGACCACTGCTTACTTCACTATGCTTTAATATAAATAATAAAACAATGGTGGAGCAAACTCCCAGCAGTCCAATTAATGCTGCCCAAGGAGAGAAGCTGGCAGCCGAGTGGCGTGAGTGTGTGTGTGTGTGAGTATGTGTGTGTGTGTGTGTTTGTCAGTGAACGTGTCTGTGAGCAAAAATGTCCTGAGGCGAGAAAATTGCTAACCTAGAGTTTCAGGACCAGCAAAATGTGCTTCATAATGTAAGCAAAAAATTTTTTACATTACACATTTTATAGCTGAAATGGAAAAAAAAATTTTCTCTGTGATGACTGGGGTTAATAACTAAATTCTAATTTGGAAGACATTGTTGCAGACAATTTTTAAAAACAGCAATACAAATTTAGTCACTAGCTGCTACTCTAAAAATGGTGAACTTTACCTGCCTTTGCATGTGGAATTATTAAAAAATAGCTACATCATCTCCATTTTTATCATTATAATATATTACTATCCACTGCTATGTACTGTATCACTAAGACCTTGTCCTGTGGGAAAATGTAAAAAAAAAAAAAAAAAACAGCTAAAATTTTCACAGAACAATGGTAAGGCGAAATATATAGCATAACAATTTAATACCAAAGACACTTTTTATTTATTTACCTTTTATTTACTTTTGCATTATTATATTTACAAAAATAAATCAAACTCTATTTTTTGTTTAATTTAATTCTGGATTACAGGGTCTTCTCAGAATCCCTTCAAGGGAAATGTACAAATAAGTAACTATATTGTGATGATTTTCAAGCCTGGATAATCATCGAGGGAAATAATGACGACTGACACCAAGGTTTTTATCCTCGAATTGGGAAGCGGCCCGTTGGTTTAATAAGCTCTTAAAAGAACTCTAAACCCAGTGGCGTAGCGCACACAGAGCATTCAGGTATCAAACACCACATGCTTGTTGGCTTGATTCACAGCGACGGTGGATCCAGCCCCACCTCTACACAACTGCACACAATAGCCCAATATACAACACATACATAAACAATTCCCTGCAGTCGTAAACACGCCCCCCCAGGCCTCAGCTCCGTTACAATATATTATATAGTAAATACAGTATAGTAGTGTGGGAAGGTATGCACATACATTTTTTGTAATCATACTGGCAGTACATGTTTTTACCTGTAACATTGTTATATAACTTCCAGCTTTTTGAAATTCACATCTCACACATTTACTAAATATGAAGATCTCACCAATAATACTCACCAAATGAGAATAAGTTGTAAATTGAGGTTTAGCTTAATTCAGTTGGTTTAGACTAGATTATTAAACACAAGTAAATTGTAGTTCTAGGTATTCACTGATGGATTTGTGTTGCTTAATGCTCATGTGAGGAGTCACAGGTCTTGTCAGGTGTTTTGGATTCTGTCATGTTTCTTGTTTTTCTCCACCCTTCACTAGGTGTATTGTGTTTGTACCATGTGCCTTTGAGTTTCTAGTGCAGAGCTTTCATCTTCCAGTTGTCATCCATGTATAGTGTGGCAAATATGTGGCCGGTTTTGCAAGTTGTCCCACTTAAAAAGATGAGAGAGGTCTGGAATATTCATAATATGTATTGAAATTTGTAATTTGGTCAACGTGTCGAATTCTTTCAGGAAGAGGTTATATTGCCAACTGATTTCAAAGATTTTATTAGACAGAGAGAGAAATTGCAGTTACAAGTTAAAGTTTGTGGACAGGCATAAAATTCTCCTGTTGAATGGGATCCCAAAGAGAAAGAGAAAGAAAAAGTGTGAGCCTGAGCCCATCTGTTGGGTGTGTATTGTGCATGTCAATGGGTGTGTTATGGGTGTGTTATAGGCGCGTCAGAGTCATGTGCCATGCTACACACTGACACATGTTGATGTGTTTAAGTGAAAATTTTTGTGTGTGTGTGAGATAATAAAGATGATAAAGGAGCTGTGCTCTGTTGGGGATTTTGCACTATTCAGCTCCAAAAAGGGAAACAAAATGGCTTGAGGGTTTTAAATTTTTACATTTTTTCATACATTTTTTCATACATTTCAACTATGAGAGACAGAATTTTAAAAAATCTAAGTTTTAAAGAATGTATTTGTAAAATTATGCAGAAAACAAGTATTTAGCGCCTACAAACAAGCAAGAATTACTTACTTTTTGTAACACACTATGTCTTCATGGATTAAAATCCTGCTTAAGAAAGCACATGTCCAGGCCCATCTAAAGTTTGCCAGAGACCATCTGTATGCTCCAGAGGAGGATTGGGAGAATGTCATGTGGTCAGATGAGACCAATATGGAACTCTTAGGTATAAACACCACTTGCCATGTTTGGAGGGCGAATAAAGCTGAGTTGCATCCCTGGAACAGCATACCCACTGTGAAGCATGGGGGTGGAAACATTATGCTTTGGGGCTGCTTTTCTGCAAAGGGGTCAGAACAACTGATCCATATTAAGGAAAGGATGAATGGGACCATGTATCATGAGATTCTGGGCAAAAGCCTCCTTCCATCAGCGAGAGCACTGAAGATGAAATGTGGCTGGATCTTTCAGCATGATCCCAATGATCCCAAACACACCTCCAAGGCAACGAAGCAGTGGCTATGTAAAAAGCATTTCAAGGTTCTGGAGTGGCCTAGCCAGTCTACAGACCTCAATCCAATAGAGAATCTGTGGAGGTAGATGAAAGCCCATCTTGCCCAGCGACAGCCCGAAAACATCACAGCTCAGAGAAGATCTGCATGGAAGAATGGGCCAAAATACCATCTACGGTGTGTCAACCTGGTGAAAACCTACAGGAAACATTTGACCTCTGTCAATGCCAACCAAGGTTACATTACAAAGTATTGAGGTGAACTTTTGTTATTGACCAAATATTATTTTCTGCACCATACAAATAAATTATTTAAAAATCATAATGAACATTACAGACCACTCTAATCTTTTTAAGTCATCCAGGATGGCATATCAATGCGAGCTGTGGCAAGTTTGCTGTGTCTTTCAGTGTCCAGAGCATGGAGGTACTACCAGGAGACATGCCATTACATCAGGCGATATGGAGGAGGCCATAGGAGGGTAACAACCCAGCAGCAGGATTGCTACTTTTGGCTTTGTGCAAGGAGGAACAGGAGGAGCACTGCTAGAGTCCTGCAAAATGACCTCCACTGGGCCACAAATGTGCATGTGTCTGCTCAAACAGTCAGAAACAGACTCCATGAGGCTGATTATTTGGGCCCGGTGTCCGGTGTGCTTACAGCCCAACAACATGCAGGATGTTTTGCTTTTTCCAGAGAAACCAAGATTGGCAAATTTGCCACCGTTGCCATGTGCTCTTTACAGAAGAAAGCAGGTTCACACTAAGCACATGTGACAGAGTCTGGAGACACTATGGAGAACTTTCTGCTGTCTGCAAGCCAGCATGACCGATTTGGCAGTGGGTTAGTAATGGTATGGGGAGCCACACAGCCCTTCATGTGCTCGCCAGAGGCACTCTGACTGTCATTAGGTACTGAGATAAGATCCTCAGACCCCTTTTGAGATCATATGCTGGTGCAGTTGGCCCTGTGTTCCTCCCAACACAAGACAATGCTAGACCTCATGTGGCTGGAATGTGTCAGCAGTTCCTGCAAGACAAAGGCATTGATGCTATGGACTGGACCGTCCGTTCCCCAGACCTGAATCCAACTGAGCACATCTGGGACATCATGTCTTGCTCCATCCACAAACGTCACGTTGCACCACAGACTGTCCAGGAGTTGTCCTCATCAGGAGCATGACCAGGTATTGTAGGGAGGTCATACAGGCATATGGAGGCCACACACACTACTGAGCCTTATTTTGACTTGTTTTAAGGACATTACATCAAAGTTGGATCAGCCTGTGGTGTGTTTGTCCACTTTCATTTTGAGTGTGACTCCAAAACCAGACCTCCGTGGGTTGATAAATTTGATTTCCATTGATCATTTTTTGTGTGCTTTTCTTGTCAGTACAGTCAGCTATGTAAAGAGTGTCAAGAAACATTTAACTTTTTCACAACATTCTAATTTGTCACACATATATATATATATGCAATACACCTTCCAATACACCTTCCAAATTATGTACCTCCTCACACCTACTGAGGAGTGCCCCTATGAACAGAACCACTTACCTGATCTCAACTCATAAGGAACTGCAGACACTTTTTCAGACTCTGTGTTACTCCTAGTTTTTAATTATTCAATTATATTCTCTGTCCTTATCAGTCTCCGGTGTTGACCAGGGGAGGATGGGTTACCCGTTTGAGCCTTGGTTCCTCCAAGGTTTCTTCTTACGTTTTTTGAAGTCTTTCCTTGTATCTGTCACCTTGGCTTGCTCAGTAGGGGCTTGGACTTGGATTCTGTCAATTCTGTAAAAAAAGTTGCTTTGTGAATACGTCAGTTGTAAAAAGCACTATACAAACAAAATTGACTTGACTTGACTAATATGTGCCAACCATGGTAACGTCACTCCTGTGCAGAGAATTCTCCACCATATGCTGTATTACCTCTATAGTTTTAAAGAGAGGCTACAATGACAAATTACAAAGTGCACCTGTATGCTAAGTGGAAATGATAGAACGGACAATGAGTGTAGATGCATAACTACCAAAGTCCTGACCTGAATCTTATTGCGATGCTGTTGCATGGCCTTAAAAAGGCAGGTCATGCTTCCCTCATTAAAAATGCATTTTGTGTTTACTTGTATTGTCTTTAACTAATATTTAAATTTGTCTGATGATCTGAAACATTTAAGTGTGACAAACATAAAAAAAAAGAAATCAGGAAGGAGGCAAACACACACCACTGTATATATAGTTTCTCATTTTGTCACATTGGAAATATGTGTGTAAGTGTGAGTGGAGTGGAGTGCCAGAGAGAGAGAAGGTGGCTTTAATTATGAAGCTTCTGGGCATGCGTATACTTGCGCACACACACACCACACACACGTACTTACCCAATACACACAGACTCCACCCACACATAAACAAGTGACTGCAACATCCATCGTTCACATGCATGCTGGTGCAGCAAATGCTAGCACACACACACACTCACACACATAAACACTGACTTTTAGTCAACACAAATGCGAGCACTCTCACCCACACGCAGTCAAACTGGCGGCTGTCAGCCATTTTTCACACGGACCGGCTCGCTGGCATAGCAACTGCTTTAAGATGTATGGTTTTAATTTGCTAGTGTGGGATGTGAAATTTACCCTTTTTGTGATAGGTGACAAATCCGTCATGGAGAAGGATGCACACAGAACTTTAATTAATCTACTATCAGACTGAATAGGTATGCAAGACCATTCAAACACCTTCTTCATGACAGCAATGCCAGTAAGGAGAGAATGCCTTCTGTACCAGTACTGGTTATCCTGACTTTGCAGAAAAAAGACCATGTTATATGTGTATGTATTAGTAGGCTTTGGAGCAGTGACTTATTTCACTGATCATTTAATGTTCAGTGAATCAATCAATTAATCAATCAACCAAACAATCATTAAATCATTCAGTGAGTCAGTCAGTGAATCAAAAAATCAGTCAACCAAACAATTAATAAATCAGTCAAACAAAAAAATATTTATAAATTACAAAACAAAGAACAAGGTCTGTATAGAGTAATAAGAACTGAAAAAGGGATAAAACATAAGAACAAAACAGTAATAAAAAAAATAAAAACCTATACAGATAAAATTATAAAATCAAATAAGACACCAAATAAAATTAATTAACTGGTCAAACAATTCATAAAAAAGAAATAAGTAATAATAAAAAGTAATAATAATAATAATAATATTATTATTATTATTATTATTATTATTATTATTATTATTAACATACCAAAATTTAACAATAATTAAATAACCTCTGATAGACTTTTTGCAGACTAAGCGAAGAGGGGTGGGAATTAACAGTAAACCCAGATCAAGTAACAATAATTAGCAAAGCTTTAGAGCATCCTGTCTGGTGCACAGTAGCTAAAGGCAGATGGAATCGCTCACTGCAGGTAGATCATCACTAAACACTAGATGCCAATCACCCAAATGTTTAACTGTAAGTTCATGCCCAATTCTTTTCTCAGCCTACTCAAACTGCATCTAACTCTTCAAACCATCAGATGCCTTTCCCTGGAACACTTCATAAGACCTGCTGTTTTACAGAGGCTCTGACTCTAGCCATCACAATAAGATACTTGTCAAAGTAGCTCAGACTGTTTCCACCCCCTGACAAGTGCCATTGTAATGAAATAATTCAACAGTAAATGTAATTCACTTCATGTATCAGTAGTGTTAATAGTGATTGGTATATTTAGGAAGGAATCAGATTCAAGATCCCTACAACTGCTCTGTGTACACCACACATGGTGTCACCATACCTGGTGTGGTTTTGTCTGAAATTGCCCCCTTATAGTCGTTATTGTATTTTTATAGCTCCGAGTAAGACATACTGACTCCCAAAACGCACCACCATATTGTAGAGCTGGATGTGTTAAGAGCTGGATGTGTGTTAAAGTTTGGGAGAGATTTCTAAGGAAGAAATTCGGGTGACTATTGACTCTACCCCAAATAAATAGGATCAAATTGGACTCTGAACCTGTCTTAGCTGATTGTCTTCATGTGTTATAATGTGTAAATATTAACAAATGTAATTATTATTTTTTAGTCAAACTATTTGCTTAAAAATTTAAGCTAAAACATATTGGTGATACTTAAATTCTGTGAGACATATGAGAGAAAACTGATCTGACATGTTTTTGGCTAATGCGTGTTGCTATAATGATTGAAATGCTGATTTCCTAAGTAAACAATGCATATCACATATGCATGAGTTCTAGATGTGTTTGTTTTGAATATCTGTGCCGTCTTTTTTTGTGTGTGCATTTCATGTGTCGTTCATATAGCAGTCTCCCTTTTGTTTGTGTGAACGCAAGCCTTTTTTGTTTGTATCATCTCTGTACCGTTTCCCCCCCTCCTTTTGCTCTGTCTTTTTCCCAGTGAGGTGCAATTGAGAAACTAATCTAAAATCCATGAGAACGCCACACAACATATTTACCCACCCCCCTTCTTCTGTGTTTTTGAGTGTGTATGTGTGTGTGTGTGTGTGTGTGCGCGACTGCGTCTGCATCTAGAAATTGGATGAGATTTTGTGTTTAGCATGGCAGCTGCTCTGGCCGATATGAATTGCGATTTCCCCTCCCGCCAGCCAGGAGAGGTCATGACCCTGCATCTTGACGGACTGCGCTGGCCTATTGAGGAGTGCTTTAGTCCATTAAGCAACAGCCAATGACATGAGTGTGGGGAGGGAGAAAGAGAGAGCAAGTGGGTGGAGGGAAGACACCATTCTCAGGAGGTGCAGGGAAGTGGGGATGAAGGCAAAGTCTAAATGTGAGTTTAAATGCATTGTTTCTTGAGCTGAGCTGAATGCTGGCTTATCAAGAGCAAGTCGGAATGATGCAAAGACACTGAACTGTAGCAAAACCTTGGGCTACTCCCGTAGGACATTCACAGGGCACATGAAAAGAAAAATAGAATGAATACTTAAATAATAATGTGAAAAAATAAGTACATTTCATTATTTAAAAAAAAAATAATAATAACTATATATATATATATATATAGTTATTTATTTATTTTAAAAAATATATATATAGATTAGTTCCACACCCAGGTCTGATTACTGCCACACATGTTCCCAATCAAAAAATCACTTAAATAAGTGACTTGACTGACAAAGTGAAGTAGACCAAAAGATCCTCAAAAGCTAGACATCATGCAGAGAGTCAAAGAAACTCAAGAAAAAATGAGAACGAAATTAATTGAGCACATTTAAGGTCGTTGCCTGACGGGAAGGCTGGGACGAGCGCAAGTGGGTGGCTCTCTTAGCCCCCTTCCTGCCTGGGAAGGCCCAGTGTGGCCCAGTGGGAGGAAGGAGGACTACGGGAGCTCAAGAACACAATACTGCACTGCCTGGGGATTACTTCAAAGCACACCAGTGTCCAGTGTTCCAGTGGCACTTTAGCTCGGCACAATCAGGCTGCACTGGCACACTGGGAGTACAGTCCCTGTTAGGCCGCAAGAAGACCTGGCTTGCTGGCCGGGCTGGCTGCACACTACACAGGCTGGACAGGCGGCCTGTGATGGTCACCCTCGACACAGTCACTATCACTGTCATCTTGGCCCGACCCAACATGACTACGACAACCGACTGTCCCACCAGTGAATTACCAATCACCTGTGTGCAGGAAGACGTATGAATGGTGCGCGGAACTGAAGTGATGGTCACGACATGGACATATTAATAATAATCTCCTCTATTACGTGATGTTCCCCCGTTGGCACCGACCCTGGCCAGGGGCACAGTCCACGTGGGCGAGCAGCTTAATGGTCCACAGGACCAGGAGTTGCTGGAGCTGGTCGACCAATTCCATGATGATTTCTCCTCTCTTCCCGGCAGGACACAGGTTGTGCACCACAACATCAGAACTCTGTGTGGTGGTGCGCCAGCAGCCCTACCGGATCCCTGAGACTTGGTGAGCTGTGGTCGAGAAGGAGGTGCAGAAAATGCTGCATCATTGACACAAGGTGCAGAACAAACAGAAAACACACCACATTAAACACAATGACACGCAACTCAGGAGGAGATTCAGGGCAAGGATAGACACAGGAATGACAGAGGTTATTGGGAGAAACACAAACCCCCAAAACGGAACATACAGTCAAACCAGGTGGCGACATTCTCTCTGCCAAAAGCTAAAATGCCGTAACGTCTCAAGTGAATAAAAACGCTTGTGTCTGGGGAAGCATGTGGTTTTCGTTTGCTAGATCACACAACGTGACCATTACTGATGCTGTTTTATGTGAAAAACCAAACAACTTAAAGTAGGATTTTAATATTTTTCAGTACTCAGATGGTTGGCTGTGTCGTTTCAAGGCCAGGTACAGTATAGCAAGTCAAGTCATTTGCGATGAAAGTGCAGGATTTTAAAAGGGCCCGGACCAATATGAGGGACTGTATGTTAACTAGACATGGGTACAGGTACACATGAGTAAAGCAACACACATTGAGGAAAAACAGTTGCGCGCAGGCCTAGGAAAATAAGGGAACGCTGGATTAGGCCCAGTATGCAAGTCCTTTTCAGCTGCCCCACCTTGTGTCCAGTACCCTGGCCTTTGTGCACCTCTGTTTTTGTCCATGGTCCCCTTACTGTCCTCCATGCTCATGGTGTCTGGTTTTCCCCATTTTTTGCATTATCCACTGGCTGGAGAAGCTAACGAGCTAGCCACTTTAGCATGCCCAGCTTTCTCTCTGCTCGTCTCTGTGTCCGCGTCAACTGCTTTGTTTTCAGCTGCTCTACCATTTCGTTTACGGCTGCTCACCCTCTCGGGCTTTCGGCTGCTCACACCTGAGTCTTTGTGACACTAATGAGTCACATGACACTGGGAAGGGGAAATGGCTAATTGGGCACAATTTGGACATTTATAGGTGTACTCACTTTTGTTGCTAGCGGTTTAGACATTAATGGATGAGTGTTGAGTTATTTTAAGGGGACAGCAAATTTACACTGTTAAACAAACTGTACACTGACAACTTTACATTGTATCAAATAGTCTTCAGTGTTGCCCCATAACTAAAATATTTCAAAAAATGTGAGGGGTATGTTCACTTTTGTGAGATACTGTACATATATATATTTCAACAGCTTGCAATCATTTGTCATTTTTGCCTCATTTTGAAAAAGCCGCTCTTCAAATTACATTAACATATCATGATGAATGGACCAATCGAGATCATCCAAAATGATCTGAAATAAAAGTCCTTTATGCTGACATGCATTCAAGTCACACACATACAGTGTAAAGCTTTTTTTAATGAAGAAGCTGGGTGTAAAGGTAAAGGCGATTAAAACAAAGGCATATTCAACAGAGTTAATGACTGGATGACCTCTACAGTCGGTCTGGTGACAATGTCTTCATTACTGAGGAACCCAAAGTCTTTATAGCTGCAAAACAACTGTCTACTCCACGCTATTGATCCTTATCCACTTCTATTGCTGCCGACGCATGTCCAATGAAGGCTAAAATAGTGGGGAATATGTATGTGTGTGTGTGTGTGTGTGTGTGTGTGTGTGTGTGTGTGTGTGTGTGTGTGTGTGTGTGTGTGTGTGT
>JBBIGC010181123.1:0-14608 GCA_037576955.1 Lepidarchus adonis
CACAAGTGTGTGCACAAGGTTTGAAGAGTCAGAGTATTTGTAAAGCTTTGAAATTGGCTCCAGCTGACATTTACTAAAGACATCTGTTGGCATGAATCAGATCTAATGAGCTGATTAAGGTCTGAAACCTTGTAAAAGGAATCTGAGACCTTGGAACTCTTAGGGTGCCCAAACTTTTGCACACTGCCATAATAATATTTTTATGCTTTTTTGTTCAATTTATGGCATAAAAAGTAACTATGCAGCAATGTTTGCTAAAAATATTGTGTATTTTTTCCATGTCCTAGAGAGACTGTGTTAACATCTTATGACAAAATCACCAAAATCTGTTATTCATCAAGGGGTGCCCAAACTTTAGCATAAGACTGTATATATCATGCTAGTGTGCTATGCTTTGGATCTGTACAGTGGAGGAAATAATTATTTCGCTGGTTTTGTAAGAAATCATCAGTCTATAATTTAATGGTCAGTTCATTTTAACAGTGGGAGATAGAATATCAAAAATGCAGAAAATCTAATTAAATAAATATATATGTCTATGTCACCATTGCTCCTGTCATGTGCCAACAGTTAAGCTAGAAAAAGAATCTATTTTACCCTGTGGGGGGAAATATATATAGAGCAGGTAAAATAAGTATTGAACACGTCACTAATTTTCAAAAAATAATTTTACAAGATGTAACTACCAATCCGATCCACACATGCACAGAAATCAAACCACAGATTTCTATACATTATTTCTATACAGTAATGTGTAATAAAATGGAATGACACAGGAAAAGTATTAGACGCTTACTGAAATATTTTTATTTTATTTTATTTAACTCTTCGTACAAAAGTCGTAAAACTTATTTATTTATTTATTTATTTATCCCACAAGGTCAAATAAACGGATTATTTTAAAGTATTTGCAACTGATGTCCCACTTACATTACGTTTGTAGCAGTGAGATTAGTTACAGGGTGAGAAATCCTCATTGTCACGTGTCTGGTCCTGTGTTTTTTGTCACGTTGTGCTGCTGTTAGTATTTGTGATTAAAATCAGTGCCTACCTTCTCGATTGATTCCGACCACCATCGTCACAGATACTAACAGGAACACAGACACAGATAAGCAATCATCAACACCAGGACAGGGGGCACGGGGGTATAAATGCCAAACAGGAAACAAGGAACACCTGGTGATGGGCGTGACAGGAACTAGGAAACACGTGACCAAAACAAAAGCACACAGCAAAGACAACAAAAGAACAATGTGACAGAATACACAAGACCAGATACATGTCACTCATACTACAATGTCACATTTTAAAAGATCACCTTCCAAAAATGATGGAACACACACCACCACACAACTTTGGGATTCATAATTAATAAGCATTACAATAACAAAACACAGAAATAAAAAAAGTGGAAATTAATGAGAAATTGATTGATAATTCATTGACTCAAGTGTCTGTCTGTCGCTCTGTCTGTCTATCCATCCATCCATCCATCCATCCATCCATCTATACACCTGAACTGAGTCAGTCACACCTGTGTTTTTGATGCACATTGTGGCTGAAAGCCAGACGGTAGCATGTTCCTATATGTCAAGAATTCCTGGCTGATATGGAGCCGTAAGCTCAAACATTACAACACCTCCTTCTGAACGTTCATCTTTGATTTAAACGCAGAGAGTGTGGTTGCTGGAATGTTCTCTAATTACTAAAGTTTGGACAAAATAACAGCTCTGTAATTATCACCTGAATGTGTTTTTCTCTCTGATCTGAAATGCAGTGATCCTGTATGAATGTCCTGGCCTCTCTTACGTCTACTACAGAGCTACACTCCCCACCACTAGCACCCCCACAACACCACACCAGACAATGGGGTGCACATCAATTTTCTTTCCGCTTTTTGGCCAAGAGCGTATACATGTACTCTAGGCTTTAAAGCTGATCACAGTGTGCCAGTCATGTCCTGGCATGTACCCCACTGCCAGAAGAGTTGGATCTTTTCCAAATAGCAATAAAATGATAAATCTGTTATGTTTTTATTTGTGTGATGACAAAAGTCCAAAGAAAGGATTTGCCATAGTTTTACTGACCAATTTTACTGTAATTTGTAAATATACATACATTTAGAGTACAGCACACTTAACAAAAGTTGGGAAGGAAGCATGTTGACCAACATTTTTAATTTAGGAATTAAAAGGTTCAGTTCAGTTTAGAAACTATGAGAGTTAACACCGCCTTGATGGCAACGTATGTCTCTCTAAAATCCTAATATCACCCCTATACTATCACAGGGGATGGCTATTGTACCTTTGATTGGTCATTTTCATCTTTGGCTTTAAAAACCCAATGCTTATGTTTTCCAAAACACAAGCTGAGATGACTCATCTGACCACAGTACACAGTTTCACGTCTTTTGGTCCATCTGAGATGGGATTGGGGTCAGAGATGTTCATTTATCATATCTTATATTCACTCTGTCACAACTTTTGTTGCATTGGTTGCAGCCATTAAATTCTAAAGGTTTATATTTATGAAATACAATGGAAGTTGGCTAATAAAGTTATTACATTTTTTTAAATAATGGTTCATGTGAGCTCACATATCACATAAAAAATTAAGTTATAGTTCTCTCACATAAGTGTACATGTATTTTTGGTGATATTGCCTAGATATTAATAAACTAAATAAGTGAAATAATGAAATGAAATGAAATAAAATAAGCCAAAGCCATGCAAAGTCTGTATATTGTGTATATGTGTGTGTTTAGTATTTTGTCCTACTATTAACTTCCTTTTACCACAAAATATTTTTAAAAAACTAAAAGTTTGGCTATTGGTTAATAAAGTTTCGATGACCTTATACAATTCGGCACGAGTCTGTGTTATGTCCTCACAAATATAGCAAAACTGATTTGTGTGTTTGGTGTTATAGAACCTTGAGTCGAGGTTGAAGGTTTTACTACCAGACGATGTTGGTGCTGCTTTAATGGACGGCGTTGTTCTGTGCCATCTGGCCAATCACATTCGACCTCGATCTGTGGCCAGTATTCATGTGCCCTCCCCCGCTGTAGTAAGTCTTGCTCTTTTTTAATCTATTTTCCTCTATTTTCTATTATTGTAAATGTGGATATCCAGACTTATTTTTGTATCCATTCCTTTGTTTAGTGATAAAAAGGTAAATTTCATATTACATAATCATTTTAAATAAATCGTATGTAAACCTACACAGAATGTGTGGACACAAAAGTACAGAAAATGTGGAAATATTTTATACAGAAGAATAAATTTACTTTAAAAGATTTTGATGTGTGAGCTATCCTGCTTTACATAAACTGGTGTTTTCTTAACACTAAGATGTCACTACCCTGAATGAGGAATCAGCGGTTCATCACTTTTACAGCTCAAACATCTTATGCAGTTGCTCAAAATGTGTTTCGTTTGTTCATTTACACACATGTGTGTGTCTGGATGCTCTGCTTCCTTCTGCAGCCAAAGCTGAGCATGGCCAAGTGCCGACGGAACGTTGAGAATTTTCTGGAAGCGTGTAAGAAGCTTGGTGTGCCACAGGTGGGCCTGCATCTCCATCTCTTTTTACTTTACTGTTCATCAAATCACTCGAAATCGGTGACATTCCATAAGCAAGTATGAATGATGGACGCAAATCAGAAAAAAAGCTATTGAACAGTGTTGGTAGGGGCCCAAGCACCTGGACCTCCACTTTTAGATGAGGTGGGTGCCCAGTCTAACTATCTAACATTTGGCCTTGTCCAATTTACACCACCCCCACTCGAACCCTTAAATCTGAGCACATGTCCTGATAATGTCTATAGTTATCAGATGGAGGGGGGTAGGGTTTTAGGTGCCCGAGCACCTGGCACTTTGGCCATAGTCCCCTTTTAAACGAGATGGGTGCTCTCATCTACAAAATTTGTTCCATGAAAAAAGGGAGTTACTACCAAAAGTTCTGGAGATAAGAAGTACAAACCTCTTGTGATCATTAGACCATTGACTGAAAGTCAAGAGTCTGTGGAAATGAATTTGGTAAGAGTGGGAAAAACCCTGTGAGTTGACCTCAGCTGTGTTCTTGTTTCGTTTTTGTTCTTCAGAAAGTAAAAGATGTTTATAGGGCTCCACACTAGTAATCTAAAAAAAACATCAATAGACTAAACACAGAGTTGGACAGTTAGTTCCGAGAAAGTGATTACGTTGTAAAACTTGTGGGCAAGATGATTCGTTTTTTTAGTTTAGGTGGGGTGGCTTTACATTTTCAAAGCCTTCAGTAGAATTTACAATTCCTAGTTGCTTTTAGAGGAGGTTTAATCTGAATAATGCATGCCATTGCTTTCCTGACCAAAGTGAAAAAGTATTGTGGTTGCATAATAGGATAAAAATGTTGGTGTTGTAGAGACAAAATACTCACTAAAAGGCCTTAATTCATCAAGCCATACAAACATGATATATTTTTATATACACTACCAGTTAAAAGTTAGGACACATTTGCAATTTTTCAGACTCACTGACCTCCAGTACTTAAAGTAATGATGGACGAGCGTATTTCTTTACTGAGCTGAATGGTTCTTGAGAGAATATGAATTCTAACAGACCTGTGAAGTGAAAACCAATTCTGCCTACAAGACCAAGGGTTTGCAGCGCTGTCAACAAAGCAAAGGGTGGCTAATCTAAAATACAAAACATATTTAGTTATTTATCAGGTTTTCTTTGCTTCATAATTCTATGTATCTCCTCATATTTCCCCAATATTTCCCCCTGTTCTAAAAGCAACAGAAAATGCTTATATGCTACACTGCAGAATTTAACCTCCAGGTTATGTTTCTTCTTCTCGGCAGAGTATGACAAACAGATTGTGAGGTTATACTTAGTAAAGCTAATCATATGCTGTATTTAGATAAGATCAACTCTAAAACCACAGTGTCTGCATATTTTGGTGCCTCTACTACCATGACGGCTAAGCTAACTGCTAACCGATGCTAGTTCCAGTGTTTTCAGTTTCCAGTGATGTGTTGTGGGGGGAGCAGTGCATTATGGACTGTGTAGTGTGTGAAGTGGATTGTGCTCCGTGCTGAGAGAAAACAGATAGAAAGCAATAAAGTCAGTCTTTTTGTACTGAATTATACTTTTAATGAATGTGTTTTCATGTTTTGGCCCCATTTGAGCAAACCTCACTCAATTACAGTGTAAACTCAATGTATAAGCTGCTATAAGTATCTTCAATGTAGAAAATAAGAAAAACACGGAATGAGAAGGTGAGACCAAACTTTTCACTGGTAGTGTACATTTAAATTTATTATATTTCTATGTTGTAATATATTGGTAATATATTGCAGTAAATTCCATATGGGAAAGCAGTCAAAATAATAATAATAATAATGTTCTATTATGTAAATCCGGCTGTATCTGTATTGCAATTGGCAGTATAATGAAAATCCTGTCTTTTCCACAGGACAAGCTCTGTTTGCCTCATCACATTCTGGAGGAGCGTGGTTTGGTGAAAGTCGGCGTCACCGTTCAAGCCTTGCTGGACTTACCATCATCAATACCCACTAAGCTGTCCACCATGTAGCACTGCAGTCAAAGCCAGGAAACCCAGATGGTGGGACTTGCGTCCTGTCTTACCTCCTTCTCACCCTTTGGCCACTCCAGGTTTCCCCAAGAGAGCTGACTGACTGACTGACTGACTGACTGACTGACTGACTGACTGACTGGTGTGGGTGCTGGTGCTGGTGCCAGAACTGTCTTTGAAAAAATGCGCAGCCTAATTAAAATGCTAATCTGGGAAGAAGGGACCAAGGAAAGATGAGGTAGAGTGGTGGATAAAGCTTTGCAAATCCTTTAACTTTTATTTTTTTTATAATTTCTGCTTAATTATGACCTAAAACATCTTCAGACATTCACACAAGTACTACAAACAGATAAAGAGAAGCCAGCTAAACAAACGAGAGAATATGTGTATATTTGGCCATTGATTTATTGAGGATGGTGATTTATTATTACATCTGTGGGTGGCAAAATTATGTGATGATACCCTCTTTGTTGAGTGAGTTCTCCTGGACAGGACACGACTGGTCTGGAATTTCTCTACAGTTTGACTGTGAATTTGTGGTGTCAGGGAGTTTTAGTGCCATGATAAACGTCCTCAAATATGTTTTGAAGATCGGATCATTATTAATATATAACTTTGATTTGAACATTGATTGATTGACTCAAATTTACCTTCAAATGAGCTGCTAATCCTAGAGGTTCACATACTCTTGCCACAAATATTTGATATGGAATCATTGTGCTCAATAAATTTCCTGTCTGACTGTGGAGCCAAGGCAGGTTCACCCTGGACAGAAGACCAACCCATCACAGACAACCATTCACACTCACACCTATGGGTAATGTAGAGTAGCCAGTCGACCTAAACCACAATCCTTTGGACAGTGGGAGGAAAGACATTCACACACAGAACCCAGAACCTTCTCGCTGTGAGTGGACAGTGCTAAACATTGCACCTCAAAAGAAACACATGCTTTTTTAATTGTTAAGTCAAGTTTAAGACTTTTTTGGATGATGTTCAAGGTCATATTTATACAGAAGATTCGAAAAGCTATAAATTGGGAACGTCCCTGAAGAAAAACAAAATGTCCACTTAATTACAAGACAAGATAGAACAATAACAGCAGAACAGTAACAAATGTATGTTATGTCATAGCACCTACCTCTGCTTATCTAGTCCTGAGAACCAGCATTGGCACCATGTTGGTGGGTGAAGGGTATTAGCACCTTTAATGGAGTGGTCAGCTTTGCAGACTTGTTCCGGTAGCACACATACTGCAGGTGGGGATGGGACCCTTATTCACTGCATCTATTTGACTGAGGTTAGACGGAGATGATGTTCCTGGGGCGTTCCCCATGGCTTCATAACCAGCCCAGGTTCCGGAACCTTCTATCTCGCCTCGCCGCTGGACCAGTGATCCCGTAAGGGTGAGGGCAGGACAACAGCTAATTGGCCGATATGGAACAGTGGGCGGCGTTTGCTGACGAACGCCTTTTCCTGCATGAAGCCATGAAGCTCCATCAACGAAACATGCCTTCACTCCTACAATCCCCCGTCTCACACACACACACCATGTGCAGTGTGTATAATTCCGTATTAGCGGCGTGTACATTTGTAAAGATGAACCGTGTACGTGAGGGATGTTGCCCATATTCGTTTTTAAGGCCTTTACACACCGAGCATGGTTTTTTTGTGCCATTTATTTGGCCATCAGTAAATTATTTCAAAATTTGTCCAATTGGCAACATTTTTTATTTAACAACTCGCAATTTGACAGTGAAAAATTGAACTTCGGCAAATTTTTGTGGAACTTCATAGGTGGCATTGATTCTGATCCATTGAAGCATCAACTGTACCCCAGCAACTTGTGCTTTTGGGTGAATTTCAAAGGTTAGTTTACCTTGTTTCATCATGTATGGTGCCAACATCTCCATCTGGTTTGCAAACCTCACAGCACTCGAAGCTTAAGCCCTTTTTTGGAGCAGCAGTGGACCTGATGCTGCCTCTCTGTTTTTTCAAAATGTTTGCGGAAAAAATTCCCAAAACATGGTGTAACATCTGGTTCCAGAAAAAAACAAACTTCCATCTCTTCTGTGGACACGTCCGGCGTGTAACAGCCTTTATACAGTAAGCGAGACCTTGTTACTGAAAAGACCAGAACGTTCCAAAAATCCTGTTCAGTGCTTGGTCCCCAGTCAGTCAACTGTGTAGCAGTGCAAACAGGTTACTCTTCACTTTTTTCTTAGTTTTTTATGTTTATTTATTACATTTTGTCATGGAATGAAGTGAATTGCTTTTAAAACAATTCATTTTAAACTTTACTCAAATTTTTTGTTCGGTTTTAAGAAAAAAGGACTGGCAATATAACTAGGGACCTTCTTGAGAAATTGCATTTTTATATTTGTTGGATGGTCATTTCTGTCTTGCTTTGCCATAAACATACACCTTCTGAAACAAGGGTACAGGTGAAATATGACACAATTTGAAAGAATATCTCCCATCTTGCAAAATTCAGCATAACTTTTTATTAAGCAAATTTACGCTAAAAACTTGTGATCGGATCTGCTCGATTTAATGGTGGTTTGGAGCTTGATTTTCAGAAAATAATTACATTTACATTAATACAACAATGGTCCAAAATAATTGCTATTAGATACCAATTTATCCCCAAGCTGTTGAGATGAATTCTGAATCTGTTTGTAAATCACTAACAGGTTTCCCACATTGTTTAAATGGACGTTAATGGTTTGCAGATAGTGGCATTGTCTGCTGAAATTGACGTCATACTCATATGCAAACATTATACACACTCCCCACATCATCGCAACCCAGATGTTTACGGGTTCTCCTACAGAGAAAAGCATTGTTTTATCATGTTGCCAATGTGTAGATCTGTCAGCTTTACCTTCAGTTTTCCTCAGCATCATTTAGAAAAAGGTTCAATAGCAGCATCAGTTCAGCTCTGAAATATCAGTGTTTTCCAGAATCAGGAGTTTGAATGGATTGTTTTACTTTATGTTGTGTAGATTTAAAAAGACCTCCATGATTCTGTCCATCACTGTCCACACTGTATTAGATCATTGATGTGACTGCCAACAGTTCTTGACTACTATTTGTAAAGAGATTTGAAGGAAATTATTTATGTATTTATTGTATATTTATTCATTTACATATTTTTTGTCTTGTTTCATCAACATCAGATGTTTAATGTTCTTATGCCAATGCTCAGGAATGAACAATGTTCCATAACTTGGCGTTTTTTGTGAAAAAAATAATCTCATTTACACATTGAATGGAAAGAGCCAAGGTTTTGTGCCAACAAACGTCCCATTCCAATATCGCAGAAATCGGGTCATTTTCGAACCTTTTTCACAGTTTTCTTCATCCTTTCGGGAAATCCATTTTGCAATCACCCTCTTTGGCACAGACACAGGGTGGTGACAGCCCCGACACTTCAGCCTTAAATGAGCCAAGCCGTTTTTGGCTCGATGCAGGTGTTAGCATGAGTTATTCATCACGCAGGTCACATCTCACTTTCACAATCTCACAAAGGAGATAATAGATCTGCTGCCACTTGGAGTTGATTTGATGTAGGGCTGTCCCCTCTAACGTTAACTGATTCAATCATTCTCTGCAAAGATTCCACCATCACTCAGTTAGCACTTACTGTATTTATGTATCTATTCACATACTTACTCATTTATTCACTTTTAGAAACTATAGGTATTTCTAAAAAGTTCCGTTTTGATCAAGCAGCGGATGACAACATAGTGCATAACAATAATAATAATAATAATAATAATAATAATGTTACACTAATATAGCACCTTTCATAATTTTTTTTCATGCATCATCCAAAATAAAAGGAAGAAAAGCTTGGTTGATGAAAATTGCAAACCCCATTATCAGCATTTTACTTACAGTGAACGTTGAACTTTTTCATGTATCAATTGAAAAACCAATTTTGTTAATTGTTTTCATGCTTGAAAAGCAACTTTACCAACAGCCTTAATAACAAAAAAAATTGTTTTAAAGATGAATAATTAGTATTAGTAGTAAAATATAACCCATATGGATGCACATAAACATGTAAAGGTCCAACTAATTTGTAGGAAACTAAGACGTCTCAAGGCCAGGAACTGAACAAAAATGGGTCACCCTTTTAAAATTGTATTGTTTAAAAAATACTTTAAATATTGATTAAATATAAAATGTTTAAAGTTTAGTGTATACTATTTAAATCCCCACTGTGTTATTTTTGAATATAAAATAAATATTACAAGCGTTAACTTTAAAACAGTGGTGGGTGGTGAAATTAAAGCATTTTAGGTGCCAGTATTAATTTTAATGTTTATTGCAGCTTCAGTGCCCATTTACCTTCAGTTATTAGCTTCTATCTCTGGCTTCTCTCAAATCAATGTCATTTTAACATGAAATGTTACATCGGTGATCAGTTTTTCAGAAATCTGTTGAGGCCCGATGGAATAAAAACAAAAAATTAACCAAATATGAGAAACCTGATTTTTGATTACCAAGACTTTTTGATTTTTTGATTACAGAGAGTTAAACAATTAATTGTTTTTATATAAAAGTTATAGTTTTTCACATTGCAGCCCTTGTATTTGTATCAAGATTAAAAATTTATGAGTTTAATGAAAATAATGCAGAATTCTTGCATTTTTTTTTAAAAATTACATACTGCATGTCACATACAAAAGTAATTGACATTCTTGTCAATAAAATGATAAATTCAGAGAAAATTGCATTTAAATTGCAAGTTTTTTTTTAAATTGCAATTTGATATGCTCCCCAAGTTGTTTAGCCCTAACAAACTTTAAACTGGTTTCTGATACAGCTTGTACATTTTGGTTCATATGTCTCTCCCCATTTAAAAACGACTGGAAATAACTGGTGGTTGAGTGGAAAGTCTTTGCTTGAAGGACTTGGGTGTTGACTACTCGGGACAGCCCTACTCACTTCTGTTTATACACAGTCAATCTTTTAGCCAATAAAAACTGGAGAAAACATTCTCAATGTTGGATCTCAGCATTGGTTCTATAGACTTTGTCATCTCTGTTCAAGATGTGGCTTGTAGACATTCTTCTTCTATTTTCTGTGGAAAACCCCTAACCCTAACCCTAACCCTAACCCTTACTCACGGTACAACAAATTACATATTGCAGAGTTTCTCTGACAGGCTAAAATCCTGAAGAAAGTTTGAAATTGATTTATCGGGAGAGCTTGGGGGAAGACTTCTGGGAGTAAACTGTAGGACAGAGTCTCTCTCAGGTTCCTGAGATTGACGTTCCTAGAGGAATTCCTTGTCTGTAAGAGAAAACCATTTTCATGGGACACCCAGCTATAGACTGCCAGTCTGCCTCTTTGCCCATAGGTCAATGCAAAACAAAGCAGCCATTGTCATTTTTCATCACAGCAAATCTTTTTCTTTCCTTTTTTATACTCAATTATCCTCTTTTTCCCACTGACCCAGCGCACTACGTGTCAGCCAACACTTCTTTGGGGCATGAGAATGAGAAGCATAACTAGGAAGGGTTTGAGATTTCACGTGCCATTATGACTTGACTACTTTTCTTTCCACTCGTCCTTGTTTTCAACTGTTTTATTATTTTTTTATTATTATTATTGATAACAACAAAAAAGTGCATATTCACACAGCTGGACAGGCAGATGTGTGGTGTGTGTGGGTAGCTAGATGTTTTATATGATACAAGATCTTGATTGCATGCGTGGATCCTCTATGATCGAATCGTCCCTGTACATAAATGCTGTATAAAAAGTATTTGAACCTTTCGTGAAAAAAAAACAAGTAAAAGAAGTTCGAAAGGTCATGATGGGAAAAGAAAGATCATTTCAATAAAACAACCTTTTCCAGTTATGTCTGCCGCCTTCATTTTTTATATGTATACATGTAAATACACCTGTCAGCTATAATAATAACACCACTGATGGGTGACGTGAAGAAGATTGATGATCTGGTTATTTAATTACATTTATTTAATTGTCGGGGGGGTGGCGTATATTATGTAGCGAGTGAACAGTAAGCACTTGAAGTTGATTTTCTGGAAGCAGGAGTGTTGGCAAGTGATAGTTAGAACATCTCTACAACTAGGGGTGTAACAAAATATCGATATGGTGATACATCGTCATTGCTCATGTAATAAGATAATCTATACCCAGATGGCAATAACGATATTTAAATGAATAAACATTCAGCACCAATTTGACTCACTGATGTAGCTACTTCTTCTCTCCTCTGGGTGGCGCGGCTCGACTGAGTGCAGGAGACTTGTGTGAAAGTTGAAGAAGAACTTCACAACAAGCCAGCAGACCCCATTTAAATCTAAAGTCTGACTTTGGTTTTTAGAACATTGACAGAACAAAGCGTCTCTGAGTTTCTTTTTCCGGCACATTACTACAGATGGATGACACTACAAGCGAACCGTCAACGTGAGTAAACACACATCGCTGGAGAGCTGTGTGCGGTAATCCAAGTGTGCAGAATTGTGCATGCCTGCCAATATCTAGTCTTTAACAATAATTTAGATCAGTGAAATGCTCCATAATTCATCTGGTATACACAGGGTTCAAACGGGTTGAGTGAAAGGCAAGTCTAATAGGCAGCAATGCATTGTGGACTATGTAGTGTCTGGTGTGGGAAAATGGAGTTGTAGTTTGGTTGTTAGCACAATGGTAGCACAACTTGCCAAGTGACGAAGAGGAACAGAATTGAAGTCGTGATGCTGAAGTAGCGATTTCTCTGCACTTCCTCCTTCAATCGCAAAGCAAATACGGGAAAGGGAACAATAGCATTGCTGTTTCTTGTGTAAATCAGTAACGCATCCCGTGTTTCTATGATGTATTACTATGTAATTGTTGTGCGCTATATCTATATTTATTTGCGGTAACATGATAATATTATCATGGGCCACATATTGTGTATCGTATCATATTGTATCGTGAGATACCCTGTAATTCCCACCCCTATCCAGAACAGCGGGTCTTGTGGATTGTTCCAGGTCTGCGGTAGTTAGTACCTAATAACCACAGTGATCCAGCTGGTGAATCATGGGCACCCAAGGCTAATTGATGCATAAAGGCAAGTCTGGCTTTGGTAGAAAGGATTCAGTACTGTAACAAATCCCGGGGGGTTGGGTAGGAAGGATATGCAGGAAGAATAGTTTTACTACGTTTAATTACTCACACAAAAAACTTAAGAACCGAAACCCTCATGAACACTTACAGAAGGAACGTTACCATAAGGCACCAGGGACACAGGGCAATAGACATGATTACAAACACATGAGCAAGGGTGGGGACATCAGACAGGAAACAGGTGAACATCAGGACATGTGACAAGTACACACGGTACAAACAGAATGAAGGCATCTACTTAATATTAGGCAGGAGGTGTTAATGCTTTGGCTGGACTAAACCCACTGCAAGTGTAACCAGAACTCTTGAGATTAAGGCTGTGGTAGGTTGAAGCATGTTGGTTTGCTTCCCTGCAGTTTGCAAGCTTTTTCAAGAGCTTGTTTTTTCACAGGGTCTCTTCTGAGTCAGATTTCCAGCAAGTCTTCAGGTAACGTCCCCCAGCGATGTGAAATATACCTTCCTAGTTTTAAAGGTATATCTTCTCATGTCTTACTCATGTTTCAGAAGAAACAAAGCTCTGCATCGCACTGAAGGGCTTCCAGAGAATAAATGAACCAAGAACAGAACTCGGTTGTTTGCACCTCCTGTGGTTTTGCAGTTACTTGACCATCATTGCAGTTGCACCGGCCAGCTGTTTCCTAAAAGATGGTCAGTACATGACCATGCAGCTCAATGACTTCACCAATTTGCTTGAAAAACAACTTGATCTTGCAAAGGTGTGCCACGTTTGGCCATGTGCAGGTCACATTCTCTTTCAACGTCTTGTTCCTGTCAAAGGTCAAGGCACCATCATTCTGGGGAATGCTTCCCCGCTGGTTCCCTGGAAATAAAGCTGCATTCTACAAGCTTCCAGGAAGGAAGGACACAATTCTGAGAAGAGAAAGTTGGTGGTGGAAGTCTTTTGTTTGCTTTAGTACAAGCACTGGAAAGAGTTTAAACAATGTTTTGAGAATTCCCAATAATCTTATCTCATTGCAGACCTCCAACAGGAAGCTTGAACTCATGTCATTGGAATCAGTCATTGTGTTAATTCGCCTACAGCCTTTTTGGTCACGCCGTTAAAAGTTAAAAAACAAAACAAAAAAAAACTCTGATTTCTGACAACAAGCGACAATTAAATTGTATACTTTCATTTGTCTTTTTAATTAAAAATTGTTGAAAAAACACCCCATTGTTTCTTTTCACAAATGCTGAATTTGCCTGCTAATAGAAGGACTGAATACATTTGACTGAAGAAATACATCTAACTCAAAACAATGGGTTTCATGTTAGTGCATTCTTACAGCAGGTTCATATATTGGTAAGTGTACTTGTTTTTTTATATTTTTTTATTTTAGGTTGGATTAAAATTATTTATTCGTTTGCTTTTACAAAGTTTAAAGTTTGCATATGAATAAAAATTGTTTTCTAGAATAGAAAACCAGTGCATTTCCAAAAAACGCTTTACAATGCTTTTATGTTATGTCATGTTACAATGGAGGAAATTATTCTTTGACCCCCTCACTGATTTTGTAAGTTTACCACTGAAAAATAATTGAACCGTCTATACTTTTAATGGTGAGGATGATCATAATATCATAAGAGATCAGCCTAGAACTACACGAGTGGAGCTTGTCAATGATCTCAGAGCAGTTGGGTCCACAGTCACCAAGAAAACCATTAGTAACACACTACGCCATAATGGATTCAAATCCTGCAGTGCCCACAAAGTCCCCCTGCTCAAGAAGGAACATGTGAAGTTGTGATGGAAGAGCCTAACTGTGTACGTACTGTTGAAATTAAGCATAACATTTACATGAGCATGGAGGTGGTGAGTATGCGCAGGTGAGTATGTTGTGAAATCCCGCGAGAACTGTGCGTTATCCAACATGGCAGCACG
>JBBIGC010181162.1:0-14604 GCA_037576955.1 Lepidarchus adonis
CTCTCTCTCTCTAGAGGCTACTATCGACTCAGAGTTTGGCTGAAGATGATGTTGAGTAAGAGCTGAAATGTGCTCAGTTCTTGCTGGTAGCTGAGTTAAGCCGCTGTGAAGTCTCTCTTTGTTTTATATTAATTCAATCTCTGTCATTCTGTCTTTCACATTCCCATTTGTTGGTTAGCACATTCTGTCCACTACACTTTTTGTTCTCAAATGGCCTGGAATTTATTAACAAGAAAAATGTATGTAAATATCAGTACTGATAACGCACATGTGACTGAATATTTCAATTGCCAGTGGTTTAATTGTTAATAATGGTATCATTCAGGGAGCAAAGGATATTTTTATTTATTCATATATTAGAAATATTTTTTTTGTTTGTCACCTTAAAATAAAGTTTTATGTCAGTGTTTTCAGTGTCTAATTCTAAAAAAAAAAAAAAAAAAAAAGGATTATTCTACATAACATCTCAGTAGTTATTTCCACTTTCTTCAGCATAGGTGTTTTCAGGGAAATCTTTTGCACCAAAGCATGTTTGTCATGTTTATGAACCGCCACTAATCAAAATGTGGAAAAGTTGGCACATTTTGTATTTTATTATTTTTTCCAATTTCTTTTTACCCAAGAAAAAGAACAAATAATGCAATAATCTGATAAGACTGTTAGAAATAATACGAAATTGTTCTTACTAAGATTTACTAAGATTGATTCTTAGTTGATGTTACCTGCATCCATACCACTACCAAGCTGAGAAAATTATTATTAATAATTATATTATAAGATTATTAAAAACATCTACAGCGTTTGGCAGACACTCTTATCCAGAGTAAGTTACAGGGTGAGCAGTAGGGGGTAGGTACCTTGCTCAATGATCAAACCAGTGACCCTATGGTCACAAACCCACTTCTCTAACCATGAGGCCACAGCTGCCTATAGTACTGTAATAACAAATACTAACAAATTTAAGCATTAATAAATTAACAATGTTTATAATGATTAACTGCATTAATGTTTATATCAATAAAATCCTGCTTTAATCCTGCTCTCAAAATTTGAGATCACCTTAGCCCAATCATACACTATCAGTTCCAAAACTCCAGCTATTTATGATGACCTCAGTTTCAGTGACGTTTGTTCATAATTTGAGGATTCTGTATCGTATGTAATTGAGTAATCTGTAGGGAATTACCAAAATGAAGTGTTAATAAGTGTACAGTGACCAACCGGAGAAAAATCCTTAATATCCTCTTGTTGGCTGGTAAGTTAAACTATAATATTTAATTATGGTTTATTAATAATTATGCTATTGTTTTAAATGATCATCTATTTTATAATATTTTAATATTTATTTTAAAAATAATTCTTGTTTAATATTTGACTAGGAACTTTAAGGAACTTTAAATGTAGTCTGTTAACTGTCAAGGTTTCAGATACAATTTTCTTCGCAGCTCATAAATGGAAACCAAACAGTAAAAACATCCCATTGTAATAATTGTTTTTGTAATGTCACAGAAACCAGCATGTTTACAGGTGTCGTCCCAGCAGCTGGTTTAGGGTTATATCACCGGCTGTTGCTTTGACATGCTTTTGACAGTATTTGACAGTATTTTTTGTGTTTATATGTTGACCGATATTTTCAAAACCATGCTTGTGTGGACGGTGCCTTAACAAAAGCAGTTTATTTTAGGCATAAAGACAGGTTGAAAATGGACATGTGAAAATTAATATCGACAGCTTTAAGTAGATAAAACCCAAACGAAGACACATGTGAAGCTCAGAGGGCTTCATGTGGTGTTAGTGGACCATGCACATTTAGACTGTGACTGGAAATCTAAAATTGTCAAAAGAGAACAAATAAAAACGTTTTAGCTGGGAAATGTAAGCAGCTATGTTGGAGATGTCGGTAATGTCGTAATACAATGACCCTAAGAAATTAGGTTTAACAAGGCTGTAATTTGTAGAATCTTCGCTTCTTTTGCTTGTTATTGCAAGATTGGACAATCTTATTGCACAGAACAGTGCTTAACACAGACATCTGTTACTTAACGTGCTATTGCTTTATTCTACGCCAATCAATACAGTGAAAATTATTCAAAAATTAATCTATTGTTACGTTTAGGTTTTATTCAGCCAAGATCAGAGACACATGGTGGAGAAATGCATGAGAAGTGTACAGCTGCTGATTTAGTGAATTTGACACGTCTGTTCTGTTTAGTAAACAAGTCAAGTCAAATGTATTTGTAAAGCATTTTTTACAGCTGAAATTGTCAAAAAGCATCTTTACAGAATCCAGGTCCGAGTCCCTACAGCCAAAGGCGACAGAGGCAAGGAAGAACTTCCTAAAGTGAATGTTGAAACCTTGGGAGGAACCTAAGATTTTTAAAAAACAAGGAAATGTTTTTAAACCCCTTAGTCAACTTCAACTTTTGGACAGATGGCCTCACATTATCTTTAAGCACTTTCTGATATGATGCAGAATTAATAGCTGAAGCAAAAACTGCAACATGCCCAATCCCTGAGGCTCTGACCCCAAACACTAACACTTCCACCACCATGCTTCAGAGATGGTTAGAATTTCTCCTGAAAAGCCGTTTTTGGTCTTCTCCTTATTTTGGCATGCTCATGTTGATATGAATGTATGGCCAAAATACATCGAGCCTTGTCTGAATGCAAATTTGTCACAAGGAATGATGGAAGACCATTTGCAGTGAAATCAGGTTTATTAAAAAACCAAGGTCAAGGTCAAAACACAAGAATGGGTCAATAACCAACAGAAACCATCATAGGAGTACAAATAGCACTCTGTAGGTCATGAAATGTAAACAAGACTTTGCATAGGGGCACCTTCACTTTCTGTTTAAATAGCCAATACTCGGGAGAGCCTAATCTGAGTAACTGCGTCTCTGTGTTTAGAGCTGGATTGTAGGATAAGGAATCCTATCTGCTTGACCTCATAGTGCCTGATCCTGAAGCCAGATCCTTACAAAATGACTTGTTATTCCAGATGTACGCAATTACAAATATTAAGAAGGTTTTACATAAAAAGGGAATAATAAAACTGAAATAATTGAAAATGCACTTTCACATGAGCAGCTGTAAGAATGGTCTGCTCTCGAGCTGAATTAGCAAAGACACTGAGTTCTGGACAAACTCTGAAAAGTACATCACAATAGAGGATTTTCCTGACAAATGATTTATATAAACTCATTTAATTTTTCAATCCCCTGCCAGATGCATAAGCATCTACAACCGTTTTTTCTGAAGACCTTGGTACTATGACCCTACACTTCAATATCTATGAGAACCCTGGTTTAAATCAGAGCGGTTCCACCTGCAAGAGATTCTAATCAATGACACCTAATCTGAAACACCTGATTCTATTTTAATGGATGTGAGAGTGTGATTAATATAAGGATATAGTTACTTTTTCCATGGGATTGATCTATCTTTTGTTTATTTAAATAACCCAAATGACTGCAAAATGTCAAGTTGATGTATTACGTGTTTGCTTGATTGGAAATGTTTGAAAAAATCCGTGTATAAACAATTTTTACATGACCACAGAGAAAAAAATGTAAATGTATCATTTTCTATTGTGTGTTTTGTTTCCAAACAAATAATGCAATAGGAGTCATATGGATACTTGCAGTTTCAATACAAATATGATCTTTGAATAAAAATTACAGATATACTTTTTAGTTCCTAGAAATCATTACCCATTCAGAGAAGTGTTCAGACTTTTAGAAAAGTTGATTATTTTTACTCAGTGATATATTTTATTTACTCAGTAAATAAAGTATTTTTAATTAAAGATTAAAAGTAAGCACATTTTATGTCATTTTAATAATGGTATTAAATCTGTTATGTTTTGGGTTCAGAATATGAAGTAGTTATGTGAAAAGTGGTGGTAACAGCAAAGTAAAATGTAATGGTATTTACTGGTATCTCCACAATAACAAAGACACAATATATTTACAAGTTCTATTTACAGCAAACAAGTAGTACTTACAAAAGTTCTATGTGAGGACAGACAACACCAAAGAAATGAAAATAACACAAAAAAGACCCTACACCTACCTAAACCCAAATCTACCTACAAAAACAAATGGTGTCTGCCTGAATCCCCCACTGAATTAACAACTAACAAGTACTACAAACAAAACCAAGTTAAATCAAAACAAAGCAAAGCTCTCTCTCTCTAGAACCAAACGAGGGTTTGATTTCCTTCAGCTGATTCAGGCCTTTTCAAACTAGGAGGGCGGGACATCCTGTGCTCTGGGTCCAATCCGCTCCAGACACCTCAGCGATTTACCTGAGAGACAGAGAGAGCAAGAGAGAGAGAAAAAGAAAACACAAACATGCTCTTGCACGTAACAAAATCAATTTGTCTTATCACACAAAATGTGACTCTGCATGTAACCCATCACATGTGTACACATGGCTGAGGGACAGTATCTTGCTCAAGAGTTCCTCAGTGGTTCCTGGGTCAGGACTTGGTCATTCACAAGGGCAAGGTCCTAACCACTAGGCCACCACTGCCCACTAAATATGGAATGAGCACATATTATTATTAAATAAAGTTATGGAAATTAAAGTGGGTCTTCTATGGCACTAAAGAACTCTTTTGGCACCTGAAAGTACTAGTTATAAGACAGATGTTTGTGGTGGAGGTGAATTCCCTTGTAGCTCGACCTGCAACACTTTTCTAGCCATTGAGAGGAGAATTGTGTTGGGTAGTTAGGAGACAGGAAATGGAACAAACTTCTCTGCTTTAGGAGTAAAATGTAAAACCTGAGCAAAACAAAACCGTGTTTTTTCATGCACCCATGTTTTTTTGGTGATTGGAAAGCAACGGAAGTGGCTTAGCTGCTGGGAAATCACTTTTTTTTTAAAAAACCTGTTCAGCTATTCTATAATATAATAATGTTTTACAAATCTGACATAGTGTCCACCAAAGGTTTCAGCAGCTGTAAAAACATCCTTTATTTCATATTCTATCTATCATTCACAAATATGAACCATAATGTTTTAGGTTTCGTATTTTTGTTCAATTAATAAGTAAATATGAAGCAATGTTTGCTGAAAATATTGTGCATTTTTCCATGTCCTAGAGAGACTGTGTAACATCTTTTCAATCACAAAATCACCAAGTTACTTATCAAGGGGTGCCAAACTTTTGTATGAGACTGTAATGTGGAGTTTCTGATTCTTTGGTAGGTGGCGCTGTTGTTTCAGCAAGCAACCCAGACTGAGACAGAGAGGAAGTAGGGTACAGACATGGCTGCGAGAATGAACAGGCAGCATTTTTGCACGTATTTGCAAAGATTTTTTGGAAAATCTACTTTCATGTCTAGCCAGCAGTATTATGGCACACAATAGTCAGCTACAGCTAAAAAAAACATCTGCTCTGACTTCTAAATGTAAAACTAATTGCTTGGGCTACAGCTCTCACATGAATGAAGGACTCTCAGATGATCTATAGATTCCTACGTGGCTCAAAACAGATTCTTGTCAAGTCATCTTTAGAGACTTTTTAGAAACAAGAACAAAGCAGAAAACAAGATGAACAAAGAAAACTACGTATTATTCCCTTTCTTTCCATTTGCTTCCTCTCTGCACTTTTCTCATCACATCCATGCCCTGTAGTGCTTGCAGGGTTTGGCATCTGGGCATATTGCAGCATGAGACAGCCCATAAAACAGCCTCCAGAGAGGGGAAGGCATTGTGAAAATATGAACCGAGTCAAAGCTGGGCTAATAATAATGTTGGTGCTTTGCAGCCAGCAGCAGCAGCAGCAGCAGGGGAATTTAATTACTCAAGCAGTCTTAAGCCCCATGTCATGTGTTATGAAAGTACAGCAGAGGGGGTGGAGAAAAAAGTCTCTGCATGTCCTAAAAATAAAATGAGGCATACGTGCTTGGAGTAGTAATAGCAGGCAAACATGTGCCCTAGTTTTGTGCTCAAAGCGGATGGCTTAAAAAAGTAGCAGAGGCTAGCACACAAATTTAGACTAAAATCTCTGGCGTCCCTTTATTTAATGAAAGATTACACCACAACGTCAGTCAAGCACATTCAGCTTTACATTCTATACATCCCAACGTGAAATACTGTCAGCACTCTGGATCCGGAATACAATATCCACTCCCTCTGGCCTGGACACCGCAAAGAAGGACCATACATGGCCCAGACATGGTTTTTGTGTGTGTGTGTGTGTGTGTGTGTGTGTGTGTGTGTGTGTGTGTGTGTGTGTGTGTGTTTTGAAAGTTGCCTCCCAGACTGTCTGGGTATCTTGTCTTTTTTCTTCCCCAGGTCAATTGATGTCAGTTGACAAACTGGCCCCTTCCTAAACCATTTCTTCTGTTTAGTTCTACTCCTACTACTGCAGACAGGTCCCCACTCAGACTAAATTATACCATCTCTAAACTTGAACAGCAGCCAAACCCCCGCCCTCCCCATACACACACACCTTTGCTTGTAAACACTATTCAGCATTGGGGCTGACAAAATGGATCCCAATATACCTTTCCCCTAATTTCTGTCACTCAAACTCAGCAGTACACATGGGTGGGACAGGAATTGGGGTGAACATTAGCTTAAATAAGCAGTTTCTTTCAATGCCACTGCTGGGTGGCACAGTGAAAGCTCCTGTCTGAAATCCTCAGGCATGACTTGCTCTACGTCCTGCAGGTCCTGCACTGGTCCCAGGAGACGTATCAGGAGACGCAGTGGGTATCAAAGGAGGACACTGGGTCTCACTAGTTTACCTGTGCCATAGCTATAGCCATACTGCTGCATCAACAGGTTATTTATGACATTTTTTCTGCATGTTTCAATGTCTAATTACAAACATGTTGAAAATTCTAATAATAGTCTTTAAAGCAAAAAAAACAACAACAACTTTTTATTTTACATTACAAACTTCCATCAGCCTCTGAAGAGGGTAATTACATGTCTGTTTTAAGAATAAATTTCAAACTGTTTTACTTTAATTTACAATTAATATTATTACTATTGTTGTATATACATTTGCAAATATAAACATGAATGGCTGTAAACAAGCTGTGTCTTTACCATGAATTGTTTATAACTGTAATAGTTAGATCTAGTTTTAGCTCAAAATGTATTGTTGCTTCTTGCTCCATAGACATATGATATTAATTAAACTTTTCAATAGAAATGGAGGCAGCCACAGCCTTATGGTTAGTGAAGTGGATTTGTGAACGAAAGGTTGTGGGTTTAGTTCCTGGTACTATCCAGCAGGTTAAGGTTCCCTTGAGCAAGGCCTCTACACCATAACTGCTCACCCTGTACATCACTCTGGATAAGAGCATCTATTAAATGGCATAAATGAAAATATCATCATCATACCATGCTTTTATTTTAAAAATGTTTAATTTAAGGGTTAATCCCAGCCAGATAGGGGTGGGCTGAAAGACCAAAGCCTCCATGCCAGTCATGCTGTTTTTTCCTCTTGCCCTGATTCTCAGAGCTGAGTAAGGAGGGAAACACTGTAAATAATGTATCAGGGGAATCGAAGCCTGTGGCACTGCTACACCACAGAGAGCCAAACAGACTAGAACAGGAAACTGTGGATAGAAAACTAATAATTACTAAACAAATCAAATATGAGCCTTCTGTAATTACCTTTCTAATAATCAGCAATTAATATTTTACTATTTAAGAAATTGTCTACATTCTCTGCAGATCTGTATTTTTTTATGAGACGTCTGAAGCAGACAGAGAGAAATGTCTTGGGAATATTCCTTTAAAGACCATCCTTTGAAAGGTTTGTTAGGTAACTAGAGTTGGTTATTTATGGTATTGTAGCAAAGAACATTTATATATTAATAAAGAAACACTCATAAGAAATCATAAGACAGGATTCCTGCATTGACCCGTAACAAACCACAGTTCACAGGGAGACATTAAAGAGATTAAAAGAGAAGATCTCTCACTAGCTTACCACAGCCATAGCCTTAACCATTCCATTATGTTGTCATGTTGACAGGTCTGCTGCTTCATAAAATCTGCTTCCAACTTTTCCAGCCTCTGAAGCACGTAGTTACAGTATATTGCAAAAGTGAGTACACCCCTTAAATTTGTGTAAATATTTTATTCCATCTTTTCATGGAACAAAACTGAAGATATGACACTTTGATACATTGTAAAGTACCGTATTTCCCCAATGATAGGCCGCCCCACATTATAGTCGGCCCATTCTATAAGCTGCAGAAAATGCTCATTTATTAACTGTAAGATTAGCCGTCCCATGTTATTAGCTGCAGCGTTACTAAATTTACCGATGTGTAGTAGAAGCATCTAACTTGAGAAGCCCCTGGAGGCCAAGACAAAGTATCACACATTGCAATTGACAACGTTCATGGGTCTGATTTTGAATGATCTGAAGAAAGGTAAGGCTAATATTTTTTGCATTTCAGTGTTGCTAATTTTATACTGAAGAATTTACATGTATATGGATGACTGACATAACTGTATTGCCGTACCTCCACCCTCCAATCGTTCGAATGAAAATTAAAAACTCATCTTTTCCCAGACAGCAACTTTTGTTCCTTTTATTTGTGTTCAATTTAGCTTTTTTCCTAACTTGTATTATATGCTAGGATGTAAAGTAACCTAGCAAAGGGCTAAAAAGATTTAAGAGAGGCTGGATGTGGCAGCTCCATTTAATTGAGAGAACTTACCCATCATATATGTGTCGTATGTAGCAGTAGCGTGACAGAGCAGAGGAGAGTCGTTTTCCAGTTTCAGAGAAAGGGCTTCTTCTTCCTCTTTCTAGTTTATCTTTGAATTTATTAAAATTTCACAGGTCAGTATAAACGCAGAACATGGAAAACGACATTGCTTATCTCCACTTTCCACTGGAAACCAGAAACAAAAAAGTTGTTTGCCAAAACTAGCATCGGTTAGCAGTTAGCATAGCCTACGCAGACTCAATTGTAAAATAAAAGCTGTTGTAAAGTTGATCTCGTCTAAATGCAGCATATGCTTAGCTTTACTGTCATATTTTGGTGAATAAAATGAATGAATTCTGAGATAAATAAGAGAGGTTTCACCTCTGCTCATCTGATGGGTAACGATGTTCTCTCACTTTAATGGTACTGTCACATCCGGCCTCTCTTAAACTCTTTCAGCTCTTGGCTACATTATATTACGTCCTAGTATGTAATATAGGATTTAACAAATTAAAGGAGCAAAAGTTTATTACTGGCTAGGAAAAGATGAGTTTTTATTTTTTGTTTTAATGAACATGGGGATACAGCAATACAGGAATACAATTTCACAGCACTGTATATAAAACTGTTCAAAAATGAAGGCTCTTATAGGTGTACAATGCACTGTACAATGTCATTGGTGCTCTACAGGCTCTGTATAACCTGTGGTGCAACAAATTACCTTCTACTCTGAAAGATCACAGGATTCCCCACAGGCTTCCTATTGACATTGACCTAATAGGGCCCAAAACAAATGTAATTTTAGTGAGGTCCATTCTGTTCTTCACTGTTTTTAGATCTATGTTATGACCTACCTTTACTTAAATGGCAAACACCTTCAGGGATGGGCTTTTTTATATAGTATAATCAAACGTTGCACTTCATCTCAATTCTCTCTCTGGTTCAAGGAATTGTAGTTATTCCATTTGGTTGCATGTGACAGGCAGCCTCGCCTCCCAGAGTACTGGCAGTCTTGGTGTGTGAATAATTGATGTGTTGATGCAGAGGCAGAAAGGCGTGGGCTGAACGCAGACCAGAGTGCTTTTCATTCAGTATGAAATCGATTGATCCCTCTGAGAACAAGGACTCAGGTAGCCATGACAACTATTAGTGAGTGCCTACGCCATCTGGGGAAGACTAAGCGGCATGAAAAACATCTCGTGTTTTAGAAGGATATTACAATCCAGCTAAATGGAGTGATTTCTTGTAACATTGCAAAAGCCAGAAATAAAAACAATAGTGTAAATATCAGGAAACACTGTAGAACAAGTGGTGTCCAGGTCCAGCATACCTGGTTTAACTTACCTGTAAATTGCTAGGTATAGTGAGAGTGTTTGAGGGGGGAACTACCAAATTTACGACTTTGGACATGCCAGCATAAGGATATAAATCTTATTTAGCAATTTCTATACAAAATCTAAAAAAGAGATCCATGTAAAAGAGATTTTATCCTCATGTTATCTGCAAATTTGCTCTGCTGAGCTGGTTGACAAGAAAACATCCACCATTCACTGGATGTATCACATGACCAGGGCAACTATCCTGTCTCTTCAGGTGGCAGCTATCATGTTGCTAAGTAACAGCTCTGTTATGCACCTGGGAGGAGGCATGTGAGAGAGAAGGATGGGGGGTTAAGGTCTTGCCATATTGGTTGTGAGTGAAATGATGGTTGGACTGTAGAGAAGAAGCTGTGGCTTTGCTTTGGTCATCAAGTCTTTGCATTTACCTTCTCCAGTACTGCAGGTGGAAGTACTTAGCCTGTATGCTATGAATCTGTATACATCACACAGGGGATTTTTCATGCTATTGTAATTAGTAATCTGTATAGAATGTAGTTCTGTTCAAAGAAGGAGAAAGACACATTTAGTGTTTCAAACTCACCAATGTTTGTTGTGCCCATGTTTAGTTTGGCTTCAACCATTCACAGACTGTCATGGTCCAACCAATCATCAAGTTTGTTGAGGTCTGCGACACAGTGAACAAAGCTCATGAACATTGCCACCTTTTCACTTTGTTCATATTGACATCATCTTGCTGTACGAACAATCTTGAGGCCTTTAGTTTTATAGAAAATAGAACCTGTCACATGATTGGGGAAAAAGACTAATGAAGATGACCAAGTAATTGATTCAATGAACTGATGCCTCTGCGTAGTCGCTCAACCACTCACAACAGAACCTCTCTGGTGATAAACACAGTAGGCTAACAGGCTAGCTTATTAGCAGTTCCCCATTCTGTAAAGAAATACACGCTCGTGGTTAGTTCTGTAGTTCTGTGGTGACCAATCAACTTGGCAATCTTTCTCACCAAAACAGCTCCGACTGTGATGAACTTCTGACACCTTTTAATCATAACTGCCATTTGCTTTTTATACTTCAATAGCTTTTATGTGGGATTGAGCCAGATGAGCTTGCGTTCATTCTCATGTACCTCAATGATTTCAGTGGTTTAGTTGTTTCTCCTTGGACTATTTTTGGTACCATTGACCTTCCTTAAAACCTCTCCACTGAATTCTAACTTAAGGCCAGGTTATATTTCTGCATAGAATCCGTTCTAGATATGGCCTTCACTGTAGCCTAACGCAACCTAACTCCTTAGAACCGGCGCAGGCGGCAACAACTGTGATTGGTTGTATGATTGCATACATATCTGCATGACCATACAAACCACCTCCTTCAATGTCTTTTTTTTTAAAGCAATGCAGTAATTTCATGCCAAATAATTTTGAACACATCAACCTCTTGATTAGTGTGTACAGATAAAGGTAATTATACCCATATAAATGACTCATAAAATTTACAATCTAGTCATTTTCATAATTGAAATACAGAAAAACAGTGCAGTCACATGGAAAAAGTAAATACACCCCTAAATGTAATCAAACCTTCAAAAACAATCATTTTGCAATGATTAGAATATCCTGCAGACTGGACATGGTTTATTTAAATCTGACATCTGGGTTCTGCTGTTCTCTTTGCTGTTGAAACGTGTGCTGTAGTAATCCCGATATTGAAGAACGCTCTAAAGGCCTTTAGGGGGGAAAATCTGCTCAGATTCAGTTAACAATTCAGATTCATTTGAATTAGACAGAAACACTGTGGTACAGAAACTCAGTACCAGTTAGAAATGTACTGCCACTTGTTTAGGCTACAGCATAGGCTGAAAGTACAATGGAGAAAAAAGGAAAGAGGATATATCACCTTGGAGAAACTGATAAGAAACAAAAAACATAAATCATTGTGGTTGCCCTCAGCAGCTGCGCAGACCGGTATGTGGGTCCAGGCTTTGGCTTGGAGAAACTGCAGTCTTTGATGCAGCACTTGTGGACAGATGCCCTAGTTTCATAAACCAGAACGGAGAGGGGGGAAGGGAGGGAAGCAGAACAAGGCTTAAATTGATGTTCCAAGCACAGCTGCAGGCATCAGCTGACTCCATTGGCCTGGAAGTGGCCTCTGTCTCCCCTCCCCCCACTCACAAATTTATCTGCTTAAACTGTGACCTTTCTGTTTCTGCTCGCACTCAGAACCCTCCCTCCCTCCTGTACGACTGACTGTGACTCGCCCCTCACCCCCTCAGTTCTCCAATCCTCAGTGTGATTCCTGTGAGCTTTTTGTGCTCTGATATTAGAAATGGATCACATTTTCACATGCTTGTTATCATATGCAATATTGCAACAAACTACTTTTTTCACTTTACAAAATCAAACGTAATAGTACTATGTCCTCCATCAGATTTTTATTTCTTCTATTATATCTTAGATTTTATTTTTATTCTACTAGACTATTTTATATTCTTCTTAAATTATTATTCTATTCTACTGTTATGTGTCCCTGAGTCTCTTTTGTGTGATGTGGCAGTCAATACAAACAATTTCCCCCTGGGATTAATAAAGTTTTCTGATTCTGATTCTGATTGTAACACTTGCTTTATGCTATATAGTCATGTGAAAAAAATTGTCACCCTTCAATATATCACACCTTAAAGTCAATACAAGTAAAATCAGGTGTTCTACATTAGGTGCCATTGATTTGGATGGAACACAGGGACTGGTGTTCTTTCTGCTACTGAAGTGTATCAGGTTAGAGATTTAAAAAACTCTTTCAGATGCCTATGAATCTGCCAAGTGTTTTAAAAAGATCTTAGAATAAAATATTCCAATGTAGATGAAATCATGTAGAAGTGGTGTAGATTTTAAACAACAGCTACTCCTGTAAAGTGCAAAGTGAATGTTTCTGCAAACAAAAAAGACTGGGCGAACTGGGCAGCTTGCTGGCAGTGATTCAGCCATGAATTCCCCATTATAAAGTGCTTGAAGTTAATGCTCTAAAAGTTGAAGCTGGATAATGAACAGCTGAAAAGAACTGAAGCACAGGAATCTTGAACTCACCTGAAGAATGTTTGCATGGAAAAGTGGTTAAAAAAATACAAGCAAGCCATTGTTTGAGACAGGGGAAAAATTATGCAAAACACCTACATTTTGGTCATTTATGGGGTTTCTGATAAATGTGTTAGATTTGTTTCGGTCTGTAACTGCAGCTCCGTGGCTCTGGAGTCACTTAGGGAAATGTGTGCAGCAATGGGATAGACTGATGTAATAAAAAATATTACATCATTACTTATTTACATAATTACATCACTGCTTCATATATTCTTTCTCTGCCTAAGAGGCGAGTAAGTTGGCTGAACATAGTGGGTGGTAGCACGCCCAGTTTTGGAGAGTATTTGACATGCGATAGCAACATGACAGGTCTTTCTCATCTGCTGATGCAAAGTGCTAAGTATGCACACCCACACACACACACACCCTTCTCCCTCTGGGCAGTGTTCCATTCAGTCTAGTGAGCAGCCAGATCAATTTACAGCGAGGCGAAAAGCTTAGAACAGCACACGCACATGAACCCCCACTTCCGCATGCAGTTCCAGTTTACACACTCACACTCAGAAACTGATCCAGAACAATGTCTTTCCAATACACCCCTCAAACAAACAAGCCCTACGTAAAGGTAAAAACACATTAAACCACATTACACACGTGCCCACACTTAGAGACATGAGGGTGAGTCATAAACAAAATGACTAATAGCATAACGCAGCACCTCCTTTGCTGACCTCAGGGCCCTTGTGCTTACTTTCTTTTTAAAGGGGAAGTTTCTCGTTTTGACATTTAATTTTGGTTCTAAACCAAAAAACACATATGTTTCTGTGAATGTTGTGTGTGAATCACAAATTATGTAAGTCTTTCCAGCTTCTTTTCTCCTAAAATTAATGTTTACATTCTGCTTTTGTGGACTGTGCTCAAATAAGCACTTGTGTGCGCAATGGTCAAAAATATCAAGAGTATTTATTTGCAAGACTCTAAAGCTGTGTTTACTCCACATGATTTTTAAAAGGTACAATGACTAAATATGAAGCTTTTTCCTTACAATTGTATTAGCACCTTAAACACCTTAAAAACACACAAATGGTTGCTTCAGTGTGTGTTGATCATTGATGGAGTACAGATTTTGAGATCCACTGTACAGTCTTGACCCAAGATGACAACACAGGTGTCAGCTATGTCGACTATTTAGTCAAATGTATTAAAATTTGAAGCCAGAGAGTCATTAAGTGAGTGGGGGAGATTAATGGAGTCTGTATAGCTACTGATTGCCTCTACCAAGAGAGAAAGAGAATACAGTACATGGTGTAAAGAGCTTAAAATGGTGCTTGAATCTTGTTATTTTGTGGATTGTGCTTCTTTTCAGGTAAGAGACCAAAGTTATAATAATTTGGATTTTTCATTAGTTTTAGTTTATTTCGTTTTGACTTTTTGTTTTCAAATTCAGTTAGTTTTAGTTAGCTTTTAGAGGCAGATTTTCTAGTTTTTATTAGTTTG
>JBBIGC010181171.1:1682-14604 GCA_037576955.1 Lepidarchus adonis
GGGTTGGCCACAGGTCCTGGGACTGATCTCCGGGTTGGCCACAGGTCCTGGGACTGATCTCCGGGTTGGCCACAGGTCCTGGGATTGATCTCCGGGTTGGCCACAGGTCCTGGGACTGATCTCCGGGTTGGCCACAGGTCCTGGGACTGATCTCCGGGTTGGCCACAGGTGCCTTTCTCTGTGGAGTTTCCAAGCTCTGCTCCTGTTTGCATGGGTTTCCTCCAGGTGCTCCAGTTTCCTCCCACTGTCCAAATTGCTGTGATTTAGGCTGATTGGTTACTCTAAATTGCCCACAGGTGTGAATGTGTGTGTGACTGGTGAATGTGTTGCCCTGCAAATAGGGGGGAACTTTGCCTTGTGTCTATAGTCAACTGGGCTCCAGCTTCCCTGGGACCTGAAATGGGCAAGCGGTTTGGAACAAGTGAAATGGAAAAGCAATTTCCTGCAGGTCCAGTGTTCAGCACAGTTGGATGATTCATACTCAGACATAAACGCTTTTTAGAGCTAAAAGTCTTTCAATTCTTTCTTCCTGCAAAAGATTCTACTTCTGTAATATTCTTTGGTCGTCTTGCATGCACAGCTCTTTTAAGATCTACCCATAAATTTTCAATGTTTAAATCAGGGAACTGTGATGGTCATTCCAAAACCTTCAGCTTGCGTCTCTTGAGGTCGTCCATGGTGGATTTCAAGGTTTGTTTAGAATCCTTGTGCTGTTGTAGAACCGATTCTTTTTTCACCTTCAGATTTTTTACAGATGGTGTGATGTTTGCTTCCAGAATTTGCTGATATATAGTGGAATCCATTCTTCCCTCCACCCGTGCAATGTTTCCTGGCTGCAACAAACCCCAAAGCATGATAGATCTCGTTTTCCAGATCTCATCTTGACCTCCACAGTTCCCCTGAGCTGCCATCTCTTAATTACATTTCTCACTGTAGAAACTGCAAGCTGATAACGCTTTGCTATCTTCTTGTAGCTTCTCCTGCATTGTGGGCATCAATAACTTTCATTTCAGAGTCTTACACAGCTGCTTAGAGGAACCCATGGTTGTTGAGTGTCCACAAGTGTGTGCACAAGATTTAAAGAGTCAGAGTATTTGTAAAGTTTTGAAATTGGCACCAGCTGACAATCTAAAACTTTGGAACTTTTAGGGTGCCGATACATGTGCACAGTGCCATAATAATGTTTTTGTTTTTATTTTTATTTTTATTTCATTAAGTTTTAAAGTAAGTGTATACCAGGTTGCTAGTTTATTTTTCATGGGCTAAATTGTCTAGAGTATAGAGGAATGTTGACTCTGTTGAAAGCTCTGGAAGGTTAGTGGAAATGTCCTGGAGGATGAGAATGTTCGCCTGACATGGTTACATGTTCAGACACATTTTAATTAGATAAGGCAATGATCTGTGATCGCATCAGACTGTTAAAGTATAATTATATTTTCTATATTTAAACCGATAGGTAACATTAAGTCAAGCTTGACCCTTACTGGGTTATGATAAAGAATTTTAAAGTCTCAAACAATTAAAGCTTGGTCTGCGTGAACTGCACGTTTGAGGATCTCCCCATAGTGTCTCAATGATATTGATGTCAGGAGACTGAGATGGCCACTCCAGAACCTTCACTTTATTTTGCTGTAGCCAATGACAGGATGACTTGACCTTGTGTTTTGGAACATAGTCATGTTGGAACGTCTGAGGACGTACAGCTTCTGGACTGAGTGCAAATTTTCCTCCAGTATTTTTTGACCTACTGCATTCATTTTGCCATTAATTCTGACCAAATGTCCTGAGCCTTTGTAGCTCACACATCCCCAACACATCAGCGAGCCACCACTATGTTTCACAGTAGGAATGATGTGCCTTGTTGACTCCTCTCCAAATGTAGAATTTATGGTTGTGGCCAAAAAATTACATTTTAGTCTCATCACTCAAATACCTTTGTGCCAGAATGTTTGAGGTTTGTCTCTGTGCTGTTTGGCAGATTGTAAGTGGGAAACTTTGTGGCATTTACGCAGTAATGGCTGCAAGGGTCTGTCAGTAGTCCAAAAACTCACTGACCTTTTATACTCCCCACTAATTACAATCAGATCACAGGTGAAGATGGTTCCTTTAATAACCATTCAAACCTGTTTGTGTCAAGTTGTGTGTTATCAGGACAAATCACCAGGGTATGTAAACTTCTGATCAGGGTAATTTGGGTAGTTTCTGTTGTCATTAAGATTTGAAAAGAGTAAACACAGTTGTTTTATAATAAACGGCTTCAGCCAAACACTAACCATGAGTAAAAGAAAAGTTTGTGTTATCATTGATATTCTTTGACAAATGGGCAAGAAATCATCAATTCTGTCAGGGTATGTAAACTTATAAGCACAACTCTGCTATGCTGCAAGCACCTTTCTGACTGGGGTGGATACTGTCCCAACCTAGCAGGTCAGCTTTGCCGTCAAAGTTTCCAATTATCAATGAAGCCCAGTTTGTTTTCTGAGCACCACCTGTACATCCAGCAGCTCAACTACGTCACCACACCACACTGGCATCGGGCCAGGGTGAACTACAGCACTGTACATAATACAGGATTAAACTTACAGACCTCTGGTTCAGCTTTCCACCAATGGTTTGCAACTTTTCTTAATGACTTACGCAAAAAAAAATTTTGCCATATGAAGATGTATTTGTTAAAGATAATCTGTACTTATTGAACAGTCCTCAAATTAGAAAACAATGCACTAAATCAAAATGTATGACAAGGCACATTTTCCCCCTTTCAGTTCTCAAATATCAAACCAAACATTGAGTTAAATGAGAAAAGAAATTTGGCATATTTGTGTGTAATTGCATTAATGTAAATAAGCCCCAAGTGAAAGCAAATTCTGACAGAATTCTTAAAATTATGCTTTATTGATCCTAAATATATATGATATACAGTATGATATTACACTACCCTGTATTGTTTGCCAATTTTCAATTGACAGACGTCAACCACATCACAAAAATGTTCTTTGCTTACACTGTAAGTCAATGTCCCAGGTCGAATTAGGTGCAACTAATCATTGTATCATTGAAAAGACTAAATTAAATTTTCCCTGTAATCTTTCAACAGAATTTAATGAATTTGCCTCCATACAAAAAGTAAGTCAAAAGTCGTAATGGAAAAATAATATTAACCATGGTTTCTACCACACACGTCACGTTAACTAGCTCAGAGACCCTCTGTAATACCATGTTTCTCTTGGAAATATGACACGGAATATACACGATATCTTGTTTCCACTGACATTCAGTGTAAAAGGCTGCAGAGGGTGCAAAGTGGGCTGCAGAATTTTTTCAAGGGCTATAAATAAATAAAGTAATATCTACTTCATGATAGAAGCTGGTAGTCTTAACGTGTATGGCAATCTATCACAAATTACAGCCAACCAGCAGCCACTTAATGATTTATTTGTAGTGTCATAGAACAGCACTACTGAGAAGTTCAGCAATAGGCCACTGATTTCCAACAGCTATTTCTCTGACCTGACACACCTGAAGTTTGATAATTACCTGATGAGCTGAGTGATGTCTGGGAACATGGTATAGTTAAAACTGTTCAGGGCATCAGGTCTGAAACCTCAGCTCAATGTCAGTGTTTCTCAGGATTTATTTTTTTGCTAAAGAGTTTTCTACAGTGCGAGTTTAGGTCCAGAGTGCATGTTCATCAGATAACCACTAGAGGTCACTATTCCCTCTAAGGTTGAAAGATTCTTTGCCCCGGTTGTTCTCAAATTTAATGAGCACGAGGGTCAACGTTTCTTTTTCTGTAAGAACATAAAGACACTAATTGACGCTTTAAGGGGCCAATGCTGTCAAGCATACAGAAAAGTATGGAGTGAGTATGGAGAGTAGTATAAACCGATTGTATATTTGTACAGTGAATAAAATCTGTTAAAATAAATGTCATTTTAAATGTATATGTGTAAATGTATACCGGTTTTTTATTTTAATACTTTAGATTACACATCTAGTACTCTTTTGCTACTTATTCTCTCTTCCAACACATTTTCACCTACCAAAGGCCAAATAAAATGAAACATAAGCGAACTTGAATACAACATTACAATGTAAGCTTTTGTCTCTTCACTGCAGCAGAGAATTCAGAGAGCTGGTTTGAGATTCTGCTGCTTGTTAGAGCAGTAACTCACTGCAGTTGATGTGGTTTATTACTGATGCCTGAGCGTTTTGATGAGTAATGCCTGGTCTCGTGATAAAAACAATGATCGGTGAATCGGCGATCTACTGCTTGCGTCTACTGATGTGAGACTCTGTTTTGTAAGCTAGCGGGCTAGCCAGTGCCGATCATGTGAAGTAGATTAAAACTTTCATCTATGTGGAGTAAGGACATGCCAGATCTTCGGCCCTGATCGTACAGTTATGCTGTGAAAGACAACGGGTAGGTATGCGGCGGTTATGTGTGCTAATGCTAAGCTTTATGCTAAGCTAGCTACATAGTGTTAGCAAACAACACTTTTCCTCAAAACGACATTGTTGAAGAATAGTTTTTATGCATACAGTTGTTTGATTATGTAACTTCATCCAGGGGACATTTAAAGATTTGAGCTCTGTGTATGTGACATTTATGTTATGATGTTTGTTGTGTTTAGTAGCGGCATACCTACATCATCATCCGTCCCTCCCTCCAGCCATCCTTGGGTTTGACAGCTTTCGCTTGTATTTCTACTAGCGTTGTTTTGAAAGTGGTTTTCCATACTTGGTACCTTTCTGCTCGTAGTGGAGTGGTTTGAGCCTCTCTTTTGGATGTTTTAGCTAGGTAGCTAGCGTTGTTAGCTTACACCGGTGTGGATTGGAGTTGCTAACTATGTTAGCCCGGGCTAATGTTGGCTTCTCATAGGACCTCATTCATTTAGTTTTAACATTTAGTTAACGAAGGCCCATAAACCAAATTTATGACGCTAACATGATCAGCTGTTTTGGTGTTCGGGCCCTCATCACATGACTAGGTGAAATGCATGCTGGTCTATGTGTGATTTTCCTGACAGGACCGCTTACTATTCTGTTAAGCACTGAACTGGGACCGACTCGTTTTTATGGTTTAAAATGAAGTATTCATTGTAGCAGTGCTAAAACATTATCGAAATGACTTGCTCACTGGGGCTGGATTCAGTGATGTTTACTAAATGGTAAGGCGAACTTCTTTGGTGACTTCCATTCAGTTAAACACTACTTTATCTTACATAAAATTGATTTGTGGATCACTTAATTAAAAGGCTATGAATACTATTTGTAATAATTACAAACTATTTGAATGTATGTAACTCTATATTACACCCCCTGGCATATACATTTTGTGTATACTGTTTCTCAATAAAGTTCAATAAAAAAAAATACAGTTTTCTTCTGCCAGACGAACCACCTGCTTTCTGCTAAACATGACAAATGAAACCTATCTCCTACATGCTTCATTAGTTCCCTCTAATTTTTTAAAAAAGGAAACTATTTGTATGTGAAAAATGCTGTCAGCTACCCACATCCAGGAATTACAATGCAGCTTATGATTATCCTTGCAGAAATAGTGTTATTGTTCCTTTGGAATCTCGCTTCCCTTCCTCAGTTATTCTCTCTGCTATTGCACCAGTAAATGGCTGCCGTCACTGGTGATGTTGAGAGGTATAAACTGCCCCTGTACACTCATATTAACTCTGTCCTTAGAGATGTTCTTATTTCTTGCTCTGATTCACAGACATTGAAGCTCTTTATAAATTATTACATAAAAATAAAATATAAGAATCAATGATAGCTGGAGTCATTATTTTCTATTTTTGTTTTCAAATCACCATGATACCAGGAAGTACAGACTAAGCCATCGGTCACCTGGTTCCTCATTTGCAGGCAGATAGTCAGCAATCTGTTTAATATGAACTGTACTGTAAAACCCAGGCTTAAAAATATTGTAGCTTCTGTGATGTTGCCTGTTTTGCCTATACACTCTTAAAATTGAGATTTCTAAATGATATTGGCTTGAGTGTATGACTTTTTTTGGTGTGTGTGTGTGGGGGGGGTGTAATGCATGATCATTTATATAATGTCAAAGCTGAAACTACATCTTCCTGAGTACAATGTCATCAAATATAGAAATCAAAAATTTAAAAGGCTAAGTGTAATGCAATAATTTGCCAATTATAATACAGTTCTGATATCATGGTTCATCCCTTTTAAAGTTAAAGTCAACAGTCAGAAAATTATTCTTTATTGTATTTACTGTAATGACTTGGTTCTTGTATGGCATTAATGTAAAGAGGTCTTTTTTGTCTGCTTTAAGATGAAGCCTAATCAAAAATCTCTTATGTGTTTGTGGCACAGGAGCAGTGACATGGCTGCTGATGACAAGACCACCTCCTCCTCGTCCACTCTGGACTGGAGCTCTGAGCCGCCCCTGTCACCTGCCAGTCCCTCTCACCTGACTCACTTCAAGCCACTCAGCCCCGATCAGGATGAGCCCCCTCTCCGCTCCGCCTACAGCTCCTTAGTCAGCCTCTTCCGCTTCAACAAAGGTGACTGATAATGTTTTCACACACTTTGGCACAAATTTTCTATGTAATCAGTTTTATTTCGACTGTACCGGATGGTTTTAAATATTAATGTAGTTATATGACATAATGAAGTCTTGCAGCAATGCACATGAGCTTTGAGTTTGCTTCTGTTTTTGTTTAGTTTTATTTATTTATGTATTTATTTATTTATTCTTTAATTGTTTATATTAGATTATACCCAAGGCCTTAGGACTTCCTTAATTTGAGTATTAACTGGGACACTGGCAAGAGTCTTGCAAAGTCATGTGATGTAGTCAGGGCCAAGATCACAGTTCACATTTCCTTTTATGCACCATCATGTGGCTGTACTGCCTCATTCTTACTGTGGTTTTCTTCCCCTAAGCAAAAAGGTCATGGATGCAGAGTATTAAAAGAGCCTGTGTAGTATACATGATAAATGTTAATGTTTTGGCAAAGGCAATTTCTCAGTTTTGCTGTTATGGGGGATACTGGTTAAACTTCTGTTTTAAACAGTGAGAAATAATGTAGTTAAAAGCTTTAAAAGAAAATACTTTCTTTTCTTGAAGCAGTGAATATTTCTTTATAAATTGACTTAATTTGACCTAATTGCTATAGTAAAGTCCAAAATTTTTTAGAGTCATTTTGTCACACAAAGAAGTGCTAATAGTTCGGCCATTCACTCAAGGGTAATCATAATATTAAACCAAATATCCATGTAATTGCATAGTGATTCAATCTCTAATTTGTGCCTTTTATTCTTTTTAGAAAAGTCAGGTGCAAACATTGCACCCGCAAAAAAGCTTGGTAAGTCTGGCCCTTATTACACAAAAATACAAGTTTAGCAGGAAATTTCAAATCGGGGAAATGCAAATTAAGAAAAAGACAGCGGTGGAGACGCTATGATTCCGTTGAAGCAGCTAAACATCCCAGCATTATTGATCTTTAGCTCTGTCTGGGTCTGAAGTTGGGTTTTCTTGCTTTCTGGTGGTCTGTGCCCAGATGAGCGGCGGCCTTCTTCCACATCTGAGAAAAGCCAGTCTGCTGCAGCATCACCACAGGGGGAGCGTCGGAACTGGTCTAGCCCCACCCTCTCTGCTCATGCCTCTGCAACACACAGGAAGCATTCAGACCTGATCAGACGCACATCAACTGCCTCAGGTATGACTGAAAGTCAGAGCCAGAAATAAGGATTATGTTGAAGTTGAAACACAAGAACAAATGTTAAAATGTTGATTTTTCTCAGAGCAAAACGACATTTATTTCATATATGAGCCCTGGTACACACACTTTAGTCTCCTCAGAGGATTTTTATTGGTATAATGTTTAGGGTTTGTCTGTAAAGCATTGTACTAGCTGCAAAAATTCATTATGATTCTTAAATGAGAACCCGAATATTTATTTTCATTATTTTAATTCATTAAAAATAATTATTGATTATAATTTTATAAGTTATTGCCTAAAATATCATTTTAATAAATGTTTTATTAGCTCAAGGTATTCCAAATCAAGTGTGTCGATCAATAGTTTAGCACACTGCTTCAATGTGGCATATTAATTGTTGAAATGAACTGGAACTGGAGTATTTTTTGAAAGCCTCCATTTAATATGGAAATGAATATCTTTTAAAAGTCCCATTTTAAATTCAGTCTGAAACAAAAATATTAAGCATGACTCATGATTTAAAACCTTTCATTAGAATGTAATTACTTATGTCCATTTCTAACATCTGTCCCCTGTCATGCAAGCATGAGTGAGTGGGGTTGATTTTTGCATACAGTCTTATGCAAAAGTTTGGCCACCCCTTGATTAACAGATTTTGTAATTGATACAGTCTCTTGTTACTATGCAAACAAATATGTTATTTTTTTTATACCATAAATTGAACAAAAATAAAAAACATTATGGCACTGCGCAAAGGTTTGGGCACCATAAGAATTCCAAAGTCCAAAGATTTTTTTTACAAGGTTTCAGCTCATTCGATCTGATGCTTGGCAACAATTGTCCTTAGTAAATATCAGCTGGTGCCAATTTCAAAGCTTTACAAATACTCTGACTCTTGAAACCTTGTGCACACATTTGTGGACACTCAACAACCATGGGTTCCTCTAAGCAGTTAGCACTAAGTTATTGATGTCCACAATGCAGGAGAAGCTACAAGACGATAAGCAAGCATTGCCTTTCAGTTTTCACAGTGAGAAATGTAATTAAGAGATGTCAGTTCAGGTGAACTGTGGGGGCCAAGATGAGATCTGGAAGACCAAGAAAACTCTCTGAGAACGGCTCGTATGCTGGTCAGAAAGACAAATCAAATCTGCAAACCTGCAGGAAGATTGATCAGACTCCACTGTCTTTCATGGAAGAGTCATCAGAAGAAAACCTTACCTGCATCCCCATCATAAAATCCAACATCAGAAGTATGCAACAGAACATCTACAGTGTACATCTACATGGAAACGAGTGCTGTGGACTGATGAAGTTAAAATAGAATATTTAGGCACAATCAGCAAAGCCATGTTTGGAGAAAAAAGGATCAGCATTTCATGAAAAGAACACATTGCCAACCATTAAACACGGGCGTGGATCTGTCATGTTTGGGGTTGTGTTGCAGCCAGTGGCACAGGAAACACTGCACAGGTGGAAGAAAAAAATGGATTTCACTAAAACCAGCAAATTCTGGAAGCAAACGTCACATCATCTTTAAAAAAGCTGAAGCTGAAAAGAGAATGGATTCTACAACAGGACAATGATCCTGAACAATTCACCATGGACGACCTCAAGAGACGCAAGCTGAAGGTTTTGGAATGGCCATCACAGTTCCCTGATTTAAAGATCATCGAACATGTGTGGGTAGAACTTAAAAGAGTTGCACGACGACCAAAGAATATTACAGAACTAGAAGCCTGTTGCAATGAAGAATTGGAGAAAATCCCAAGTACAAGAACTGAAAGACTTTTAGCTCTAAAAAGCATTTGCAAGCTGTGAAATCTGCCAGAGGAGGTGTTGCTAAGTACTGATAGGGTGCCTAAACCTTTGCACAGTGCTGTAATAATGTTTTTACTTTTTATTTTTGTTCAGCTTATGGCATAAAAAATGCATCAAACTATGCATCAATGTTTGCTGAAAATATTGTGTATTTTTTATGTCTTAGAAAGACTGTGTTAACATCTTGTCAATTACAAAATCACCAAATCTGTTATTTATCATGGGGTGCCCAAACTTGCCCAGACTGTATGTTTGACCTCCCACTCCTGCCATTAGTTTTACATGGGTATATACTGTAATCTGAGTGATTACTGATGAAATTCAGATTCAGTCATTTCAAGCTAATCCAAGTCTATGTTACACATTGATTTTGTTTTTTAATTATGGAGCAAATATCGGCTTGTTCCACGTGTGATGCAGTAAATGACTATGTCGTGACCTTTGACTATAAATCCCCACGTTATTGATGAGCAGCATGTACTTTGCTTTCGAGTTTCACTTTTATCTCAATATCTCAATATTATTTTCATGACCTATTGCTCAGCCCTAATATGAGGTACCCTGTATGAATTAGCCAGATTCTTTTCTGATTTAAGAAATACATCATGGTACAGCATTTCATACATTTTTGATACATCAATGAGAATGCATTTTGATTGCTAATTGATATTGGCATTAAAAGTAAAGAAAATCAAAATGATGTTGTTTATTATGGATATTCTTGTTAGTTTTTTACGATCCTACTGCACTTCAGTCTAGAATATCAAATAACAGAACAGGGCTTGTCACTCTTATTCTGGTGTGTGCTACAGCTCTTGTCTTTTTTTCTTTTGTATTCTATTCTAAATGCATAAACAGACCTATTCTAACACCTAGACTAAACAGTGAAATGTAACTATCCAAAACAATCATTAGAATTTTATACCTTAAATTACCTCTCTGAATAACCCTTTTTACTTCAATTGTCTTTCGGTAATGTTACTATGCTGTTTATTCGCGTCTGTGGATATAGTGATTAGGCTCAGCCATTAAGGCTTCTTGCTACACGTCTGCTGAGGTTTCCTCTGTGTTCAGGAGAATTCTGAACCTCCTCACACACAGGTGGCTCAGTAAAACAAGCGGTGAGACTCCTACGCCGTCCTGTTTAGAAGATAAGCTTGTACCAGCAGCACATATCCAGTCATTTTATGGACCTCAAAGATTAGCTGGGGAGAGAAGAACCTCCTAGTAGCTTTCTAACAGGTATACAGGTAACACTAAAGTCTAATCAGAAGGGCCCAACCAGATTTCATTCTGACTCAGTGACTGGAGGTTTCTGTTGTGTTCTGTATGTTGTGAAGGAAAAGCTTTGAATGCAGACTGCATGATGTAAAGCTTTGTTCGTGTTCTTCTCTTTTCACAGTGGAGTGGGAAGGTGAGGTCCTCTTTTCTAAGTGTGACTTTGTTTGTCTACTGAAGCTCCAAAATGATCTCATGCTTTTTTAATCCAATGTGTGTTCATTAATACTGAATGCTTGAGAGCGTGCAAGTGAGCGTGGTTTGAAATTTGACTTGTCTTCTGTATTTGCTTTAAACTTAAATATATATTTAGCCATTGTTTGCTGAACATGAGACATGCGTCAGTTGCACAATAACAGCACATTTCTCATTTTGTGTTTTTATTAAGAAAATCCATGATTTCCATGATGTATTCGTAAGAATACTCCTGGGCTTATGACCACTGACATAAGCTGTCATTTCTTTGTATTTATTTAATTATTTTTTCCACAAGCCAGTGTGGCTTTTTAAAGGAGATGAATGGCACAAGCTGAACTGTTTTTAATGATGGACAGAGTTGGCATGAGCATTGTGCACATCATAAACTGCATGTATGATCTGTAGACTGTATTTTTGCCCTTCACTCAAGTTTTTTTTGCTTGCGGATTTACAGAGGGGCGACGAAAATCAGAAACTCCTCTTGGTAGCCATGATCCTCGGACAGCAGTTCAACTCCGCACTGCTTTGAAGAGACTTAAGGAGATAATGGAGGGAAAGAGCCAGGTATGGTCTTCTAATAGAGTATTTAAAGGTACAGTACTGTCTGGAAAGAACACTTTACTGTTGACATGAAATGTGAAAATGAAATTTTAACATGAGAAACACTAGTGTCTTTTGAAAACTGCTGTAAAAAGTCAATATATTTGTGGGCAGTGGTGCTTAGTGGTTAGGACATCAGAAGGTCGCAGGTTCAAGTCCCAGCCCGGGCACCACTGAGGAACCCTTGAGCAAGGTACCGTCCCAACTTCACTGCTCCCCGGGCGCCTCTGTTGACGGCTGCTCACTGCTCCACATGTGCACGTGTGATGGGTTAAATGCAGTGAATAAATTTCCCACTTGTGGGATTATAAGGGATGATAATAATAAAAAATTTGGAGTGGAGAACTGCCAGTTTTGTCCACTAACAGATGCTTATATTGACTTGCAGTTAGTGATGTGGGTGGGGTGGAAGGACATCTTGCCCACCAAGAGCTATTGAGGCTTTTTATATTCTCCTGGATTTAGCTACAGATCAAATTTGTGAACTTGAGTGATCAGACCAAAGCTTACCCTTGAATACTCTTCTTTTGAATAAAACTCGAATTATCATGAAATTTATTCAAAAAATTTACATTTTCACATTATTTAGGAGACATTTTTATTCCTCTTCCAATGGTGTGTGATGGAATCTAGCTTCACTATACACAGCTTTAACATTAAAACTACCTGCCTAATGTTGTGCAAGTTCTCCTTGTGCCTCAGAAAACAGCTCTGACCTATGGAGGCATGTACATCACAATACCACTGAAAGTGTGCTATGGTATGAAGAAGACAGTATCAGTATAAATTCAGTATAAATATAAGTTTGAGATAAATTTGCAGTTCAATTCAACATGTTCCTCAAACCAGTCCTGTAGAACTTTCCAGTGTGGCAGAGCACTTACTGCTGAAAGAAACGACTGCGTTTAGGAGAAACCTCTGCAACAATTATTTAAGAAGGTCATGCACATCAAAGAAACAGCTACATAAATGCTGGGGCCCAAGCTTTTCGCAGGAGAACATTGCCAGGAGCCTTAGACTGCTGTCGTACCTTTTTACCACAGTGAATTCTGATGCCATCTTGTCCCTGTGCAAGCGATGGGCATACACGCAGCTGGCCACATGATGTAAAAGACATCGTTATTCAAATAACTGTTTGTATTTCCTACTTGCAAATGGCAGCAAACTTATAGAAGGTCTCTATACAGTTAATCATAAGTTTACATACTCTTAACAGAATGTATGATTTCTTAACGATTTTCAGAGAATATTGTGATTGTGATTCGTGTTTTCCGATCATTGTGAATACCACTGCACACAGTGCACCACAACGAAATTTGTGC
>JBBIGC010181190.1:0-11456 GCA_037576955.1 Lepidarchus adonis
GTGTGTGTGTGTGTGTGTGTGTGTGTGTGTGTGTGTGTGTGTGTGTGTGTGTGTGTGTGTGTGTGTGTGGTCAGGTGTTGGGTCTTAAGCAGACTTGTACAAGATGCAAATACGATTTTGGATCAGACATTTTCTCGTCCATGGTGAGTGAACTTGACCGGTTCCTGTTCCTCCAGCTTTGCCAACATGTTGTTGGTTTGAGTCCCATCATCCTCCTGTTCATCTAAACGCTGTAACTAGTTGGACTCGGTCACTGATTTGAATTCATATTGATTTATGATGATTGGGCTCCTTTCTCTGTTCAAGCAGTGTGAGTGTGTGAGGCAGTGTGATCTTTACAACTTAACAAAGAACCAGAGGAACATGGACACTAAGCTGAGGAACATCTATCTCTCAGATTTCCTTTTTAGTTGTCTACTCTTTCTCAGTATCTGTCCTCACTCCCATTCTCTTTCTTCTTGACTCCTCTTTCTTCTTTCGTCTTTTGTTGGTAAATCTCTCTCCATGACGATGACCCTGTCTGATCTCCGGCTGTAGTGCACTAGTGTGTACACACGTCTGGTGGTGTATGTGTAGTGAGGCTCCAGAGAAAACCCTTCATTTCACATCTATGCAGTGAACAATAAAGTTCTCTTCCCCTCGTCAGATGGACGAAAAGACAGACAGATGGACTGACAGATAGATTGGTGTTCGGTGGCAGATTGCGGGCACACGCGTGCGGGTCTACAGCATGGGGTGGTCTGTGGAAATTGGTGTTGGCAAGTGTGTAAATAGCTCCTCGCAAACCTGACAAGAGGATGGAAGAGAAGCACAGGCCAATAAAACGAGAGGTGTGTATGAGGCAGTGTGTGCGTGTGTGTGTGTGAGAGATGGTGTGTGAAAGAATCAGTGTGTACCGGTGCCAGTCACCACCATCATCTCAGGTGTGAGAGCTGGGGGAGGAGCCACCATCTGCCAGAGACACGGGGAGCCACTGACAGAAGGACAGAAGCCTTCAGAGAGAGCAAAACTAGCTGCACACACACACACACACACACACACACACACACACACACCACTTGCCTTTATGGTTCTTCCAAAAAAAAACCTCCTTCCACCCTGTGGGTCATTGTTCTGCTGCAGAACCAAGTTCGTTTCAGCTTGAGGTCATGAACAGACGGCTGGACGTTCTCCTTCAGGAGTTTTTGGTAGACAGCAGAATTCATGGTTCCATTTATCACAGCAAGTCTTCCAGGTCCTAAAGCAGCAAAACAGCCCCAGAACATGACACTACCACCACCATGTTTTACTGTTGATATGATTCTTTTTCTGAAATGTGCTGTTACTGCTACGCCAGATGTAATGGGACACACCTTCCACTTTTGTCTCATCAATCCACAGAGTCTTGGTGATAATCCAGATGTTTTATGGCAAAACTGAGATGACCCTCAATGTTCTTTTTTGCTCAGCAGTGGTTTTCATCTTGCCACTCTATCATGCAGGTCATTTTTGCTCAGTCTCTTTCTTTATTGATCTACTTCACTTTGTCAGTCAGGTCTTATTTAAGTAATTTCTTGATTGAGAACAGGTATGGCAGTAATCAGGCCTGGGTGTGGCTACAGATATTTGTTAAGCCAAAACTATTTTCTGATTCCTCTGTAAGATGTTTTCTTACAGAGGTTTTGGGTGAAGATCTCAGTATATCTCTGGAGTTCACAGTGTGAGAAAACAGCACATTTAAAGGCCTTAACAGGTTTTATGCTACAATTAATCTCTCATTACATAAAGAGTAGGAGAGAGAGACATAATAAAAAAGATATTGAGTGAGAGAGAGACTGTATATTCTTTGTTCTGGTATATATAGGCATGGTTACTAGTGTTGTCTCTGCATTTCTCATTGAGCTGATAGAACTGAATTAAACATTCAGATCCCAGCGACTTCACACCACGGTTCAGCATCTGGAGTCAACATTGTCTAGAACAAGAAGAAGAACAGAAGAAGAAGTGGAGGACATGGCGCTACGAGTCTGATTTCTATTCACACAAGCTGCCAGGACTGGCAGGGTGCCTCTAATAATGCAGCGAGTCAGAAGACACGGCCTGTGTTGATGCCAGCAGTCATGACGTGTTTAACTTTTTCACCTGGCTGACAGTTTCTTCGGCGAATGCCAACGTTCCCGTTCCCTCCGCGGCCCTCGCTCAGGAGCGTATGGGAGTTGAGTTCCTTAGACAGACTCCGGAACGAAGGAGGGCTTGATTAAAATGATGTCTGACTTATTTCAGCCACTCGGCTGAGCACACACGGCGAGTTAAACCAGCTGCGACGCTGCAGACCAGATCAGATTAAGGTGCTAAATTTAATTGAAAATCAAGAACAATGAGGCTGCAGTTCATTATGAGCTTTTATACAGAGCAGTGACTCACTGTTATTGATATTATTCATCTGTAGATACACACGCCTCCTACAAATTAATACTCTGTCGTGTTGCCTCCAGGTGTGAGGCACAAAGATTCAGAAGAAAGACAAAGCCGCCGACTCCAGTGGACAGCAATATTGCACTACAGGATTATTAAGAGGAAGAGGAAAAAATATGCGTAATATTTGTTTGCATTGATAACTTCAGTGTCAGAATTGTCGCACTACTATGGGACACATTCATTTGTATAAGACAAAGAAAAAGTCCAGTAAACTAGAATAGGAAATATGCCACAAACACCTCTATATGCTACAGTAGGAGATATTAGACCACAAACACCACAGTAAACACCTCCATTTGCTACAGTAGGAGATTTTAGTCCACAAACACCACTGTAAACGTCTCCATATGCTACAGTAGGATATATTAGTCCATAAACACACCAATAAACTTATGTACACTAGAATAGGGGAGTAGGCCATAAATACCACAGTAAACTATATATAACAAGACCAAACACCCCAATAAACTCGTATACACTAGAAAATATTGGTCCATAAACACACCAATAAACACTCTTGTACCGCAGAATGAGATATTAGTCCATATACACCTCAGTAAAACACACTTGTTGGCTGGATTTTGAGTTAGTCAATAAATGTCTCAAAACACCCCTGTATATAAAAAATAGTCTATAAACATCCACATTAAACACTCATACACTACAATGGGTGTGCTCATTATATGTGCCGTATACAATTTGAGTCAAATAAACACCTTAACATGAAGACTCTGTATACAGGTTTGACAAGATGGGTGAAACTGAAATACAAAAAGCATAAAACATTTAACATATAAGATATACACAGTGTAGATATGCCAAATAACTATAACAAATTAAATCCCCATTGTTTTGTATTGTTACAATCTGAAGAAGAAGAAGAAGAAGAAGAAGAAGAAGAAGAAGAAGAAACCCCCCATGCTAACGAAGGCATAAAATATGTAGATGTTGCTGGATTAGCTCAAAAGATCTCAACAGCTTTCAGTGCTTCGCTCCCTCACTTCCCACTTACTGGTCACATGACAACCTTCTGTTACTGACAAACTGTGATTCTTAAATCAGGCATCTGAAGAGAGAATTAATAGCAAATCTGTCACAGGCTTAAAAAGGACACAGTCCCATCCAGTTTTACCTTCACTTCAACTTGAAAAGCCATTTATTTCTTGATACTTGGTTGTTCTTGAGATCAACACTTCCTGCCTCGACATTTGGAAGAAATATTTTTTTGCGAGCATGTAGTGTTGCTTCTGCCATTTGTTCCAGAAAGTGTTGGACAGATGCTGAACTTGCCGCCATTGGTTCTTATGGAGATCTCATATTCCAAACTCACCAGCAGGAGCAGGAACAGTGTTCACCTTTTGCGTGAGAAGAGAATATGGAGTGAGTATAAAGAATCCATCAGGATCAGTTGTCAGACATGAAAGGCCTAGCATTGAGAATGGCCGCTGCTTCTGCCATGAAGGTCACCAGCACATTGTGGGTAAAATGGTCTTTCAGCTGGAGGAACATGGAGTCCAGAATTCTCCTTGCAAGACTAATCATTCCTTCCCATGTTCCACCATGATGGAAAGCATGAGGAGGATCAAAGGTCCAAGTGCAACCTTGGTCCACCAAGTAAGTCTTCTGATTTGGTTGTCAATGTTTGAAGGTATCTTCCAGTCTTTACCAAAAAGTTGATGCCATGGTTAATTCATGGGCAATTCACTCCAGTTCTGGAATTTTAAAATGTATGTTTTTCAATGTATTCAGGGCCTTGCCCACAATATCTGTGGTATTGTAACGTTTTCGGGGTTGGTTCAGGAGTAAACGCAGACCAGAAGTGTAACAGCAGGTTTATTAACCTACAAACTATTTACAAAATTTACTGGACGAAACAATGACAAGGACATGACACTAGGCACCGTTACATGCATTCACAAATGTCAACTCACAACAAGGACTGGGACACAGGGATATAAATACACAGAGACAAACTCGGAACACCTGGGGAATCACATGACAAGACCACGTGACAGACAACAGACCAAAACAAACTGGCAGGGAAAACAAAACAAAAGCACATGGGGCACGAAGGACCAGGGTACACACCTGACAGGTATCTGTATTTTTTTTAAAGTGCTATATAAATAAAATTGAATTAAATCTGCTTGACTGGCCTACATACAGCAAGAAAATGCCTTGGACTTCTATATGAACAGCTCTGATGCTCAAACATGTAAAGATTACAACTAGCCCAACATTTGTAAAGGGAGGGTCTGTTTAAAATGATCCGTATGGAGGTTGGCGAGTTTTTGGATGCTAGGGGCAGCTCTGAGCCATCTGTATGTCTCGCATTGGTGAATAATGCTATTTTTTTTTTTTTTTTTACCAACTATCCAAAAAACAGCTGAATGGACAAGCTATTCCATACAGTGACGACCTTGATGTATCTGCTCTTAGCATTGCCCGGTGAGTAAAACTGCACTGTGATGTTTGCTTAGAATAATCAAAGGCGTCTTTTTCATTCTGATTGAGGCTTGTATGATGGAGGTGGCTTCCAATTCTCAAAAAAAAGTCCACTTCCACAAGTTTGATTTGATTCTTCAACAGTCTTTGCACTATAGCCAACCCCTACAAGAATTGTTCTTCAGAATTGTGCTCAAAAACTGAACTGTGTATGAGTATTAGTAGCAGTTGAATACTTCCAAGAAGAGAATTTAATAAACCGTCAGGAACAAAGCAATTTGGAGTGCGATGTAACACTTAACACTGAGTTCCCTGACAATTTCAGACTGTACGAGCAAGTAGCCCCCCTTTACTTCCCGCCCACAATCAGGACCATCACTATCACTTGTTACGTAAATGGAACAGCTCTTGAAGTCCTGTGAGCCAGTGGGTGGGGTTGTGGGCCAGCTGGTGGGAGCACAATATAATTTTTTCGTTGTTTTCTGGGCTTTTAGTGTTAAGGCCAAAGGAATGTCAGGATCCATTCTGGGATTGACAAGACCAGAGAGCCCCTCAGAGGAGTATGACTGAGTTGATGAAAAGTAGGGCACAGTGGTAATCGAACGCTGCCCTGCTAGAGTTCCACGTGTGACAGCCAACAAACTGAGCTACGCAGTACGTAGCAGAGATGGGAGCACAGGAAATGGCAGAGATCGCCAGGAGAATATTACTGGCATTTTAACAAAACTAAAATGGCTTCCTCAACAAAACAATAGGGCTTTCATCCACAGGATTCACCTTCACTTTAAACATATCCTGAGGAGAGCTCAGCCTTGGCCCTGCTTGATAAACAATGTGTAAGTTTTCTTTCCCCCCTTTTTTCTAAATAACCTACACTGCCCAATTAGGACACAGAAAAGGACTCTTTCCCAAAGAGGGTAGGAATGGAGTAGGTAACTTATTTTTGCAGACAGAGGGAAGCAAATGCCCAAAGAAACAGAGAAAGAAAAGGTGCTTGACAATAAAGTCCAGACACTACTGGCAGAGTCAGACAGTAGCCAAATTGGGCAGAGGACTCAACACCCGTCAATGGGGCAGCTGGCTTATAAAAGGCCATGGCCAGGTGTGGCTCACGCCAGCTAATTGCCCCTCCTGAAGGGCCTCTGTTGCCCTCTACTGCCTGGGAGTGGAACCAGAGGGACTGTTTCCTCTGCGTGCAGGTGAGGAAGTGCTTTGCTGGCTCCCTTTGCTGGTCTGCTGTGAAGGAGTAGCCTGGTTGTGCCCCTTGCTGGAAGCTGGGGACATCAATCTTACAGCTTTCCTCATCCAATATCGTTATCTTCAGTAGCATCTGTGACTTTTACATATGCTACTGCAGCAAAAGCTGTGGTTGACACATCAAAAAAGACACACAATTGTCTTCTGGCAGCTGCTGAAGCTGAAGTTTCAGTATAGGCTCTGGTGACTGAAAGATTAGTTAGCTCTGATAGAGATGTTCTTCCATCTTTCTCCATTTCTCTTGGCAATGGTGTGTCCCAGTCACCATTTTTAGAAGTAAACTCTCTCAGAACAGCCTTGCCTTTCATAGTTACCAGCGCTACAATCCCAAAAGGATTATAGGGGCTACTGATATTGGATAAGACCCCTGCCATGTCTATGGTTTTATCTAATCAGAGATACTGAAGAGAAAGCAAACTGTTTGGAGATTTCAAATTGAGTCCAAAACTGCATTGCATAGGTAGTGTATTGAGATTCAAATCTTTAAGGTCACTTGCATGACCATGACCTTTGTATTGTTTGAAGCAATTTTAAGCAGCCTCAGGTTTGAGTTGTTCTTTCCAGTAAGATGACAGCAGCTTCTAATGTAGGCACCGACTTCAGACCAGCGTTTACTTAGAAGCATCACAAAGTGCTTAACATCAAGGTTGATGTGGAAATCACTAACCTGGACAGACTGGTGTAGGCCATGAACAGCCACTGCGAGTGAGAGGCTATTTCCAAAGGAATGGACCCTCATATGATAACCCACAATGTCTTTAGTGAGGTCGTTATCTTGGAACCAAAGAAAATGTAGTAAGTTCCTGTGAACATTAGTATTCTAGAACATTTATTCTACAGTATGTTTGCTGTAAATGAGATGAGTACTCCAAGCAGTGTATTGTTCAGACCCAGTTAACAGCACATCCTTTAGTGAAACCCCTTTGTATTTCACATTAGAATAAAAATTCACTGTAATGTGCTCAGATATATTTGGATGGTACACACCAAACATTGGAAGGACCAATGTTCTTCTTCCTAACTGATGGGGGGGCTATCTCAGCATGAGCATTTTTATACATCTTGTCCATAAAACTGACAAGTGACAACTTGAGACATGAGACTCTTTTGTTAGGGAGACATGGACATGGTAATAGTGGTACCCAATTATTTTTGGAAGTTGAGGAAGTCAGTCTGAATTGAAGGAGATACCTGGTTGTCCTATTTCTCTTTGATGTAGAGCACATTAGGGCCTGGATCAAAAAGGATGGGACGTTTTTGTCCTGTAGCGTTTTTGTAGAAGTTGCAGATTGTTGGTGGTTTGTGGACGCTGTCTAGACATACATTGCCTAAGTTTGTAATTGGACCTCGGGTACATTGACCACCCCAGATCCAATTTCTATGCATATGGTTGTAAGAGCTGTTCACCTGCTTGCAGACTTTATGAAGCCTAATAATATTGCAACCTAAGAGAAGCACAATTGGAGCTTGTGGATCAATGTCTGGTATGAGGTGGGCTATCGACTTAAGGTGTACATAATGAAAGGTCTTTCCTGGGTTGGAATCCCACCTCTATTATTCGGTATGTCTTTACATTCTATGAGGCTTGGCAATGGGATGCGGCAGTTCCATCTAGAGATTCTGCTTCATAACCACTGGCCCTTCATCCAGTTGAGTCCTTTGCGCCAGCACATGTTCTTGGACTTTGGTGGTTGAACACTTCAAAGAACTAGTGATCTGTACTAAGATGAGATTGAGGAGAGGTTTCCTGCTCCTCCCCACCATGCTCAAGAGCAGGGTCCACCATTTCAGTCCAAGATGCTGGTCCAGGATAGAATGCTATGTGATGCTTTACACTTTTACATTCAGAACATTGAACCTTGAACTTACGGTTCCTTGTGATATGTGATGATGAAGAGCAGCATTTAAAGCACATATTATTATCTTTTAAAAATATCTCCCTAAATGCACCACACTTACACAGTTCAGTTTTTTTGTGTGAATAAAAGACAAGTTGTGTCAGTCAGTTTGTATGAATGAGTCATTACCCCATAAACAGCTCAATAAACACTCCTGTACAATAGAGTAAGATATATTTGTCAATAAACATTTCAATAAAAGCTACTATAGACTAGAATAGGAGATATTAGTCCACAAACACCTCAATAAATGCCCATGTACAATAGAATAGGAGATATTAGTCCACAAACACTTCAATAAATGCTCATGTACAATAGAATAGGATATATTAGTCCATAAACACTTCAATAAATGCCCATGTACAATAGAATAGGAGATATTAGTCCACAAACACCTCAATAAATGCTCATGTACAATAGAATAGGATATATTAGTCCATAAACACTTCAATAAATGCCCATGTACAATACAACAGATGTTAGTCCATAAGCACATTAATAAATGCCCATGTACATTTGAATAGGAGATATTAATGCGTAAACACCTGAATAAATGCTAAAATACACTTTTATATGATATATTAGTCCATAAACACCTCAATAAATGCACATGTACAATAGAGTAAGATATATTTGTCAATAAACATTTCAATAAATGCTACTATAGACTAGAATAGGATGTATTAGTCTATAAACATCTCATTAAATGCTCATGTACAATAGAATAGGAGATGTTAGTCCATAAACACATCAAAAAACACTGCTGTACACTAGAATAGGAAACATTAATGTGCAAACACCTCAGTAAATGCTGCTATACACTATTATAGGATATATTAGTCAATAAACACTTCAATACATGCTCCTGTACACTAGAATAGAAGATATTAGTCCATAAACACTTAAATAAACGAACCTATAGACTAGAATAGGATATATTTTATTTCATAAACACTTTAATAAATGTTCATGTAAACTAGAATTGGAGATATCAGTTTACAAACACAAGAATTGACAGCATCAAGAATTTATGGATGAAACTGTATTTCACACATGCTTTACAAGCTTCAAAAATGTATGGTTTGGAGCTGCAGTGACTCCGCCCATCCGGACCTCACTTTGCATACCCTGTACTCTGGAAATGTGGAGGCTGAATATCTCTGCGTCTTCACTCTCAGGTTACGAGGCGGTGATGGTCTCTCTCTCAGAGTCTGGAGGAGCCGTTTTTCTCCCATAATTAGGTCTCCAGACCTGAGTGGAGAGGAGCCCCCTGGCTTCCTCAAAACTTCTGCTCTCCTTTAAATCCCCACTGAAATATCTCTACCTCCTAATCCAGCTGCTTTCACACTCAGTGGCCTCATTAAGCATGCGGCTTTAATAGGTGTTAATGAAGGTGCTTATGTTTCATCAGAAAGGAAAGTGAGGTTATGAAATGTCCTTTAACCTCAAAACCCAAAAGTCTTTTGGAGGAAAAACGTAAAGTGTAAATAAATAAAGAAAGAATCTTTCTGGTGGTCTCCTTCACACATGTCCACCGCTCTGGAAACTGTTTTTTCTCATTAGCTCAGGTGGCACCGCAGCCCAGTGTCGAGTCACCTTTGTTTAAATCAATACCAGAGAGAGAGAGAGAGAGAGAGAGAGAGAGAGAGAGAGAGAGAGAGAGAGAGAGAGAGAGAGAGAGAGAGAGAGCAGGAAGTAAAGAAAGGGATGGATACAAAGATGGATAGAGAAAGAAAGATGCAGACAAAAACAGAGCTATAATATAGACTTTTACATGAAAGTTCCTAATTGCAAAATGAATTACATAACTTTACACTCAGTAAGTGGTTCAATGTGAGTGGGTGGGGAGGTGGGTTGGATGCTTTTCCACATTATAGCAAAGTGAACCCCCCCACTTACATTGACAAATTATTTCTAGACGGGCAACAAAATTGACATATCTACATATAAGTTTACATATCTACACCCTGTAAACATAATGTTATATCTCTAACCTCCTTTAACACGCAGCACATATGGTAAAATTTAATATATTAAAATATGTTGTCAGTATATTCCAACATAAAATATAAGAACTGAAGTGTATTATACATATATTACAGTTTACACCTTAACAGATCAGTAAAAAAACATTTACATTTTACACCTCTACAGCAAAAAGTTTATATCTCTATACACCTACAGCAAAATAAACTTTACACCTCTACACACTGTACACAAAAAGTTTATATCTCTACACACCTACAGCAAAAAAGTTTACATCTATCCATCCCTACAACAAAAAGTTTACATCTCTCCATCCCTACAACAAAAAAGTTTACATCTCTCCATCCCTACAACAAAAAGTTTACATCTCTGCATCCCTACAACAAAAAGTTTACATCTCTACATCCCTACAACAAAAAGTTTACATCTCTACACCCCCACAACAAAAAATGTTTACATCTCTGCATCCCTACAACAAAAAGTTTACATCTCTGCATCCCTACGGCAAAAAGTTTACATCTCTGCATCCCTACAGCAAAAAGTTTACATCTCTACACCCCCACAACAAAAAATGTTTACATCTCTGCATCCCTACAGCAAAAAGTTTACATCTCTCCATCCCTACAACAAAAAGTTTACATCTCTACACCCCCACAACAAAAAATGTTTACATCTCTGCATCCCTACAACAAAAAGTTTACATCTCTCCATCCCTACAACAAAAAGTTTACATCTCTCCATCCCTACAACAAAAAGTTTACATCTCTGCATCCCTACAACAAACAGTTTACATCTATCCAGCCCTACAACAAAAAGTTTGGATGCTATGGATGTGCAAGAGAAATAAACTTGTCTTGTTTGCCTAATTAGAACCTTTTTAATAGTAATATTTTTTGAATATTGTTTATTTAATCTGAATATTTATTATTACATTTTTTAAAATCCCTTTTAGGCCCACAAGTGGGAAATGTATTCTCTGCATTTAACTGTCAACAGAAGCACCCAGGGAGCAGTGAAGTGGACGGTATCTTGCTCAAGGGTTCCTCAGTGGTGCCCGGGCTGAGACTTGAACAAGCGACCTTTGGATCACAGGAGCAATGTCCTAACCACTAGGCACCACTAAATATATATGAACTGCTATAAGTTATTGATATTATTACCACTACAGTACCCTGGATATGAAGCATATCAGAAATATATGAGAAATATATAAAACCTTTGTAGCTTACATATATACACTATATGTATATTATTTTAATGTTCATTATATTTTAACTTTTAATCAGAATTATATTCTGGATAAAAAAAAAACATTTCAACACTGTTTCGGGACATTAATTATATTGGTGTTTTGGGGGGGGGGGGGGGGGGGGGGGGGGGGGGGGGGGGGGGGGGGGGGGGGGGGGGGGGGGG
>JBBIGC010181200.1:0-14603 GCA_037576955.1 Lepidarchus adonis
AAAAATTAAGAAAATGCGAAGTTTGAGCAAATAGCACGAATGTCAATATACGATGTATAAAACATTCTAAAACAAAGTTAAAGAAAACGCATTTCATGTGTCATTAATAAAATAATAATTAAAAAAAAAACATCACACGTTTGAAACGTTCCATCATCCCAAAGAGAAATACCTCTTGGAGGTCAGTGTTTGTGAGCTGAAGGGTGGCGCAGCGAGTACGGTTGCAGTAAACCTGCCTCAACGTAATGTCATCGAATCCTGCCTGTGGTTTTGCGTCTAAGAAATATGGGCAGTTTTTCTGCAAAGCTGAGAATAAATCTGTGTCGATGCAGTACATTATGTTGTGGAAAAAAAATGACTGATTAATTCACAGATACTTTACAGAAGAAATGTTGGTTTAAATGTATTAGTAAAATTCTATCATCAAACTAACAAATTCGCTGAGAAGAAATAATCAGCCAGGAAACACATTGTTTTCCATCCACTTTATTTAGTGCACACATGCAGGACAAACAAATATGCCTTCAGTGGGAGGCTTTCCCACACATTCCCAGTGAAACCAGAAACTACAATACGTGCACTCAATCTGAAAGTAATACAAAAACAAATTAATTGAAAATCACAAATATGAAGAATTAACATTTCAAAATGTCAATTATTTTATACCATACTCACCCACTGGTCTCCCTCAGCATCATTTGTGTCTTTATTGCCACAGAGGCGACACAGCTCTGATAAGTCATCTGTTGAAAACACTGAAATCAGTCACAATCTTCATTGTCCTTCAGAAGTAGCACTATAGGCCTAAATTTGAATACTTTTCTTTGTACATACCAGTTTCATTCAGCAGCATGCAAGCTATTCCTTGTCGAAGAGCAACAATTCCTGCTGCATCAACAGTGAAATCTGCTGCCTCCTCTTTAATAATACACTCTGCCAGCTGAAAAAAATGAAGAGTGAAATCTTGACATTCACAAAACCACATATCCACAGATACAGTATGTAAAACATTTGTACCTCGCATACAATGACTCCACATGACGTTGTATCTTCTTGTCTTGGATGACTTATAGTGTCACATTTCCAGCGTGACACATTTACGTTCTTCCTTCACATAAATGACCTGAGGATGATAATAGTATATTTCACTATTAGCAATAATTTCAGACAAATACATATCTTTACCATTGACCACTGTGACTCACCTCACCATATCCCTGCACTTGTTAAGATTCTCAACTTTTGCTCCAAATGGATCAACATAAATGCTGCTCTTCATTTTAGGGTAAATCACCTTGAGAATACATCATGTATGATACGGTATAAAACATCAAATTCCATAACACCCAGTGACATCATTGCAAATCATATGAACTAATACTTACAGCAGCCGTCCAGTGATTGTTTTCACAGATGGCCCCAATCAAAAGGTCGTATGCCAGGGGGTCAAGCTTAAGATTTAATGTTGATTCATAAATATGAGGTTAGTTTTTGAGCATTAGGTTCTGGGTTGTTTGTGTTGTATATTTTTTTTTATCCTGAAAGGAACATTACCTTGGTCAGACCTTTGTTGGAACCATTCCACAAGGCAGTCATTTGATAAGAATCAATGACTCTTGCCCTCTTTGTGCAGGATTCTTTCTTCTTTTTTACAATGCATGTAAAGTATGCATTTACAATCTGAAAAACAGATGTGAGTGTCAAAGCTTCTGCTCAATCCCAATTTCTTTAATCAAGATGAAAATTTTAAAGTTTTGTCCTGAAGCTATTACTGCTGCAGTGTCTCAAAGCATCCTCACCTCACTCTCCAGTTTCATATTTGGAGCCAGGTGATCTTGGAGATCCTGAGAAAATATTTTGTATGCTCCAATCTTGCTCCATAGTACACCTTTCCTCTTTCCTTCCCATATTTCACTAATCACTGAAAACAATACAAACATACCATATTAATTGGTGTTGGACATGTATTGGGACATCATATTTAAAATAATTGCTTACATACACTTATCAGTACAGGTGGGTGCTCCAATGACTGCTGAGGACCCAGCATGTTCTTCATGGGCAAGTGTGGGTTTGGTCATCACAGTAACTTGAGTGGAGGATGGAGGAGTTGAGGGTGTAGATGAAGATTCATGAATCGAAGGCACAGGTGAAGGAGAAGTTGGGGATGGACAGCTTACAGCAGATGTGTCTGTAGTTGCTCTTGGCCATTTTGATGGAATTCTATCTTCTGGTGTATTAAAAGGTTGCAAATGATCAATGTTGACCTTAAATATTTTTTTCCCTTTTTCTGATACCAGATCAGCACTTTTCCCTTCAATTCCAACTACTGTGAATGGTCCCAAGAAGTCAGGCTGCATCTTCCCACCCTTCCTCTGCTCTTCACGAATGTTTTTTCTCAGCACCTTTTCCCCTACAGTGAACTGGTAGCTTTCCTTGTCCATCTTCCGTTTCCTCACCTTTTCTTGGGCCTTTTCCATATTTTGTTTCACAATGTTATAAGTTTCATTCTTTCTTTTTAATCCTGGACATATTTCCTCTGTGGCAAGTAGTTTTTCCACTTTTTCATTAGTTACCTACAAATAAACAGATATTATAATAAAATCATTAATTAAAAATGTAAATCGTTAATAAAAGTACATTAAAATACTCAATTTTATCATATTAACCACTGACCTCATACTCCTTTGGCACCTCAGATAGATACCTTGCTTCTCTACCATACATTAGAAAATATGGTGTGTGCTGTGTTGTTATTTGCTTCTTTGTTCGAAGCCCAAAAATAACAGAACTTAAATGTCTGTCCCATTTAGATGGCTGATCACAAACGAGTTTGTTAAGAGACCTGGAACATTTAAATAGTAGATTAATGCACAGGGACATGGAAAACATATTTACACATTTAAAACCTTGAAAATTTACTTCTGAATTGTGCCATTTAATTTTTCCACAAGCCCATTCGTCTGTGGATGGTATGGTGAACAAAGGCTTCTCTTGATCTCAAGTCTTTCACATAGACTTGAATTAATCTGTAGAACATATATAACAGCACTAAGGGCTACAGACAATTTGTACAATATAGCATTTGTGTACATCTACCTAAGATTTCTATGCTGTACTCACCTTGTTCACAAATTCCTTTCCTTGATCAGTCAGGAGACGTTTAGGTGCACCAAATTTATAAAAGAAATCCAGAATGCACTCTGTGACTTCTTCTGCACTTTTGGTCTTAAGGGCATATGCCTCTGGCCATTTTGTGAAATAGTCGACTATAACACAAATGTACTGTTTCCCACTTTCACTAGGTGTCAGCTTCCCCACCAGGTCCATCCCTACGAGTTCCAGTGGTTCTGAGATAGATAGTGTACTCGTTGTATACATACATCTATGGGGTTGTACTCCTTTCTTTCTTTAAGTGAAGCTCGCCTTGCCTGGCATTGAGGGCACTGGGCAATCTGAAGAAAACAGTAAAATCACTCATGAAGTTAAGGCAATCCATGTTGTATTCTATCACACACCTGAACATACAAGTATTGCTAAAAACAGTATACATACCCACTTCCGAATGTCTTGCTCCATTCCTGGCCAATAGTAGCGCGTTATTATTGCGTGATGGGTCTTCTCAACCCCACTGTGTCCCCCAAGGTCACCAGCATGAAATTCTTTGAAAACAGAATTTGCTTCCTGTGGTGACTGCACCACTTTTGCCAGGTGCTGTTTGAAGCCTTTTCTTCTGCGACACACGTAAAATAGCTCCCCATCTGCCACAATGATGTACTCAGTGAAGGACAATCATTTCTCTACTGATGCTTAATGCAAAAGCATGATAAATATGAACTATTATAGATTATTGATTAGTCTTACCCTTTATTTTGTAATTCTCACACCTTTTTATGACATACTTTTGTTTGCTTGTTATATTTTCTGGATAACTATTGTGTAACTTAACATTTAGAATCTCTCTTACTTTTGCAGGATCCATCCTTTATACCCTTCCAAATAACTTACCTATTTATGCTTTACCTCTCCTCACCACCACTTACCTCACCTCTCCTCCTCACCACCACTTCTCCTCACCACCTCTCCTCCTCACCTCTCCTCACCTCTTCTCCTCACCTCTCCTCACCTCTTCTCCTCACCTCTTCTCCTCACCTCTTCTCCTCACCTCTTCTCCTCACCTCTTCTTACCTCTTCTCCTCACCACTTCTTACCTCTTCTCCTCACCACTTCTTACCTCTTCTCCTCACCACTTCTTACCTCTTCTCCTCACCTCTTCTTGCCTATTTATCTTTACCTATCTTCTAAACACAACACGAAAAGCCAAACTCCTAACACACCAACAGTTCTTCATTGTGAAATGACATGTATTTATAGTGCTTGAGGTCAGAGAGCAGGTGTCAATCAGTGTGTCAATTATTTTTATTGCAATGAATCACTGATAGCCCTTATTGGTTGGGGCTGGTGTCCTGCACAGTTTGGTAGTTCCCTTCCTCAAACACACTCCCCGACCCTGGCAATTAACGGGTGAGTCTTACCAGGTGAGCTTGATCAGGGAAACCACCAACCTGTGCTGGCAATTGGCCTCCAGGACTAGAGCTGGACACTCATGGTTTACATTTTGGGCAAACAAGATGAACGTGGACGATAAGAGCCATGATCACGATTTTTCATTTTAAAAGGACTTGTTATCACAAGTTAACATGGGTGTGTCTGCATGATGGGGATGCGCAGGGAGCAGCAGGGAGAGGTTTTGGTTGAGAATCATGAAACTCTGTGAAGAACTTTTTTTTAATTATGATTTTAGAAGTCATATAAAATGTGATTATTATACCGATGCGTTGTATATGTCCTTATTCCAACGATGCACAGCGTGGTTGTTGTTAAATTCAAAACTTAAACCTGATGACATTACGTTGAGGCAGGTTTACTGCAACCGTACTCGCTGCGCCACCCTTCAGCTCACAAACACTGAGCTCCAAGAGGTATTTCTCTTTGGGATGATGGAACGTTTCAAACGTGTGATGTGTTTTTTTTTAATTATTATTTTATTAATGACACATGAAATGCGTTTTCTTTAGCTTTGTTTTAGAATGTTTTATACATCGTATATTGACATTCGTGCTATTTGCTCAAACTTCGCATTTTCTTAATTTTTTTCCCTTTGGCGAATCTGCCGAAACCTCACATCTGCGCTTCTGGGTCACGTGCACGCGCTCGTCACCAGTTGACAGGATCACCACTTGATCCATAACACCGGATCCGGTTCGGAGTCAGTTGCTGTCTGGGATTAATAACCTGAGCAGGTACAATGTTTCTTCAGAAGAGAACTTCATCAGCCAGAACATAAACTCAGGTACGTCTCCAGCTTAACTCAGTTAAACAGGTGAACTGATACGTAGACCAAAAATAACAATAACCATGTTGATGTCTATACAAACAGCAGAAGTAAATGTAGGACTAGAACTTAAACACTACTAGAACATTAGAGTCTACAGGTCACAGTGATCTAGTGGTTGTGATGTGATTTCCCTACAGTCCAGGTGGGGGCGCTAGTTGTAGAACTGATCTTCCAAACCCGATAGAGCTGAGGAGAAGAAGAAGAGCTGCGGGTGGAATCTGCAGATCAGCTGAAGAGAGAAACCAGAACAGCAGGTAAAGAGCTGTTAAATACCTTTTCACACAGTTTACACTGTTTTTAAACTCACTCTCACAGAAACGGCTGTAGAAATGTTCTGTTTTTGTAAAGTAAAGTGTAAAATATGTGAAGTGTGTGAGTGAACACAGAAGCAGGTTCCTCCAGAACTGAGGAGCTAATGTTGCTCTTACTCCTGTGAGTTTGGGGGAAATGGTGACGTAGTAGTTGCTATAGAGACGCTGAGACAGTTAGCATTTAGCTCAAATATTTTCCCCTATTACTGCTTTATTTACCACATTCACTGCCTTATTTACCTCATTAACTGCCTTATTTACCACATTCACTGCGTTATTTACCTCATTCATTGCCTTATTTTACCTTATTCACTGCGTTATTTACCTCATTCACTGCCTTATTTACCTCATTCACTGCCTTATTTACCTCATTCACTGCCTTATTTACCTCATTTACTGCTGCATTTACCGCATTCACTGCTGCATTTACCTCATTCACTGCTGCATTTACCTCATTCACTGCCTTATTTACCACATTCACTGCCTTTTTTTTACCTCATTCACTGCCTTTTTTTTTTTTTACCTCATTCACTGCCTTATTTACCTCATTTACTGTCTTACCTTATTCACTGCCTTATTTACCACATTTACAGTCTGTTGTTGTTCCAGTTGTAAGAAGCCTGTGAGATGGGATTGGATCAAGTATAGTGTCCAACTATAAACAAACCAAAAACTAATATTTACTGGTTGCAGGTCAGTGTTAGAATCTGTAAGAATTATGCCTTTTTTATAATGCTTTTCTTACTAATTTGTTACATTTTGACAGTTTTTTTTATCCTCTTTCTCTCCAGGTTTAAATAAGGATCAATTACAAGTCTTCATCTGCTTCCAGCATTCTAACCCTACAAGCTTCTAATTTACTGCTGCAAACACTTGACAAAGCACCACCAAGATGGATAACTTTGTGCTGGAATCAGCAGAGATTAAATGTGAGAATATGGAATTGAAAATCTTCAGTTCTCAGAAAACATCCACTGCTACTTTTCACAGCAGCACATCTCCTAGTCAAACACCAAAAAACGTTAACAAAAGGAAATTACATAACTGCTCAGAGTGTGGAAAGAGGTTTACTACACAGAGTAGTCTCCAAACACACCAGTGCATTCATACTGCAGCGAAACCGTATTACTGCTCAGAGTGTGGACAGAGTTTTACTACACAGAGTAATCTTAATACACACCAGCGCATTCACACTGGAGAGAAACCGTATCACTGCTCAGAGTGTGGACAGAGTTTTACTACACAGAGTTATCTTAAAAGACACCAGCGCATTCACACTGGAGAAAAACCATATCTCTGCTCAGAGTGTGGGAAGAGCTTTAATCAACAGAGTCATCTTAAAAAACACCAGTACATTCACACCGGAGAAAAACCATATCACTGCTCAGAGTGTGGGAAGAGATTTACTCAACAGAATAGTCTCCAAACACACCAGCGCATTCACACTGGAGAGAAACCGTATTACTGCTCAGAGTGTGGACAGAGTTTTACTACACAGAGTCAACTTAAAGCACACCAGCTCATTCACACTGGAGAGAAACCGTATCAGTGCTCAGAGTGTGGGAAGAGCTTTAATCGACAGAGTACTCTCCAAACACACCAGCACATTCACACTGGAGAGAAACCGTTTCACTGCTCAGAGTGTGGGAAGAGTTTTAATCAACAAAGTCATCTTAAAACACACCAGCGCATTCACACTGGATTAAAACCATATTATTGCTTTGAGTGTGGACAGAGTTATAGAACAAGCAGTGCACTCAAAGTACATCAGCTGCGTTCATCTCATGGAATGTCTGTAAAAAATTGATGTGAAAAGTTCACAGTACATCACCAAATTTCAGAGATTTTCTCCAAATACTTTTGAGGTTATGATGTATGTTCAGTATTAGAACAGTGTGCTGCCTGTTTAGAAACTCACCTCTGTTTCCTCTGATTAGTTCTCTTGTTTATTGCTGTAGTTCTGTCTGGACACATTCCGCTTTATGTGGCCTTTTATGTCTTCATCTTTCTTTTATGCTCTTTTTGTAAGTGGGCAGTAAGGGTGGGGCTACATGCCATTACTGTCTACTTGATCATTGTATGTCAGAATCAGAATCAGAAAAACGTTATTGTCCCTAAGGAAATTGCTTATGTGGCGACTGCAACATAGAGACAGTGACAAAAAATAAACATACATCTTATACTAATAAAAAAGTATAAGATGTCTGTTATGATGTTCAATGAGCTAGTGCAGGAGTCAGCAACTGCGGTTGTGGCCACCTTGTTGTGACTCTGTTTGGCCTTGAGAGTTCCAAGATGGCGCCAACATGTGATGGCTGCCAATTGAACGTCTACCCTTCATTTCTATTTGTATTGTCTTTGCTGCTTTTCACTGTAAATGTCAACTCTGCTAACGTGTGACCGTCAGACATTATTGAATCTCCGACCTTCCTTTGAAAGTTTAGTTAAGCCTGGACTAAACTATATGGACATTTTCTGCTCCCTGCTTCTCTCTGAAAGCTGAAAGTCTGTTTCGGATGCTCTATTGACGCTCTCATTGGCAGTGCTTGGTGGATGTCGGCGCTTCATTTCATGCCACTGTTTGGTGCCGATCAGTTCCTGTCTGGTTCCTGTGGTCGGCTCCTATGCTCCTGCTAGGATGGCTCTTGGTCCTTAGCCAACAAAACATTCATGCTAAAGAATTTTTTCACGTCTTATGTGTAGGATATTATATGCATAACTGAAACCTGGGTGACTATTTGTGCTTTTGGGGGAGCTTTTACCATCTGACTGTGCATATTTTAGTTGCCCAAGGACAAGGACATCTGGTCGTGGAGGTGGTATAGCCACCATTTTTAAGAAGAACTTCAACTGTACCCACATCACATCAACAGCCTCTTATTCCAGTTTGGAGATGGTGTTTTTTGTACTGGGCTCGGCTTCCCTAGTGTTGTGTGCTGTCATATACAGATCACCTAAATATAACCTAAAGACATTCTTGGTTACGTTGCTGATCTACTGGCAGTAATCATGTCTCAGTATGATCAAGTCTTAATGGTTGGGAATTTTAATATTCGTGTGTGTTGTCCCCTAAATCCTTTGGACTTTTTAAATCTCATTGAATCTTTTAATCTTGCAGTTTGTATCTGGCGCTACACAAGAAAGTGGACACACACTTGATTTTGTTTTAGCAAATGGTTTTACTGTTTGTAATCTTTAAAATTTGTGATGCAGTATTCTCAGACCACATGCCTCTTCCATGTAATACGGTTAAACCTCGCAACTGGACGACGCTGTTGTGTCATTAACTCTTCTACAGCTGCTCAGTTCTCTGCAATGTTCAACTCAGCAATAGACCCAGTTTCATCTCTGAACTGTGATTCAGATACTGAGAATTTATACTCATCTTTCAATGCTGTTTGTTTAACAGCATTAGATACACTGGCTCCACTAAAGATGAAGTTCTTCAAACCCAAACCTGAACATTGGTTAAAAAAAGACATAACGATGGCAGAAAGGTCTGAATGCAGGAGAGCTGAGTGACCTTGGAAAAAGGATAATCTACAGGTGTCTTTCCAGATACGGACAGCTGGCGGTTTCATCAGAGAACTGTGAAATCTGCAAAAACGAAATATTTTTCTGATATTATTGCATCTAATCAACATAACACACAGGTTTTGTTTAAAACCACGAACTCTGTTCTTAATGCCCCACAATTGTCCAGCCTGGAGAAATGTACCAAGGTTCATTACCAAGGTTGCGAGCATTAGAGCCCAATTTCACCCTCCTTCAGTTTGAACTTGTTAGTCCTTCTTCGCTGGAAGAAAGAATTAGTCGTATGAAGCCTGTTGGGTCTCCTAATGATATAATCCCACCTCGCCTGATTAAATAGGTTGTTTCAACTATTGCACCAAATTTACTCAAAATTCTTAAGTTTAGCAAATGGGGTTGTAGCTATGATTTTTAAACATGCAGTTATGATGCCATTAATCAAGAAACCTAATCTAGATCCCTATGTATTGCCTAACTTTAGGCCTATCTCCAAACTCCCTTTTCTTTCTAAGGTCTTGGGGAAAATTGTTTATTGTCAATTGAAACCATTTTTATAGCAGCACAATATCTTAGAGGTTTTTCAATCTGGGTTTAAAACTCATCACAGTACAGAATCCGCATTATATTGGATATAATCTTATTATATCTGATAGATCTTCTAGCCACAGACTCTGGTCACTGTGTAGTTTTGGTTCTGTTGGATGTAACAGCTCTACCGTCTCGTCTGGAGAGTTGGGTGGGAGTTCAGGGTGGTGCTTTAGACGGGTTTATGTCCTACCTATCAGGAAGAAGTTTTAGTGTTCGTGTTGGAACTGCTGAGTCCTCTCTAGCGCCTCTCACGTGTGGAGTTCCTCAGGGTTCTATCCTTGGCCCTATATTTTCATTGTATTTACTTCCTCTTTGATCAATTCTTCAGAAACATGATGTTGCATTCCATTTTTATGCTGATGATAGTCAGATATACATGCCACTGAAGCAAGAAGAGGGAGATTGTGCTAATTCATTGCTGGAGTTAAGGCATGGATATCATTAAGTTTTTTGCCCTCATGCTGTTTGGGCAGAGGGATCGCTCCACAGTACCTGTCGACTTGGGCTTATTAAGCTAACAATTGTGACAACTTGCTAAAGCTTAACCGTTCCTTTCTCTGCATCAATTTGAAATTTCAATCCATGCCTTTATCACAACTCACTTAGACTACTGCAATGCTCTACTCTGGGCTAAATCAAGCATCGCTTGATTGTCTTCAGTTGGTGCAGAGCTGCTGCTTTGCTTTTAACTGGTACAAAAAAAAGGAAATGCATCCCTCCTGTCCTGGCATCACTTTACTGGCTTCCTGTTCGTTTTACAGTTAACTTTCTTATGTTTGTTTTTAAATTTCTCCATGGCCTCGCTCCACAGGATCTGTCTGATCTGCTTTAGCCCTACATTCCACCATGCTCTCTCAGGTCAGCAGATCAGATATTATTAATCATTCCTAAAACAAAGAGGAAATCCCGAAGGGGCTGTGCTTTTTAAATTATTGCCACAAATTTGTGGAATGATCTACCACTGTATGTCCGGCAGGCCAACTCACTAAGCGTTTTTAAGTCTGCTTTTAAAACTCACCTGTTCTCAAAGGCTTTTAAGTTAGTCTGAGATGTTGATTTTTACTGTGACCTACTGTTTGTTCTAGTGTTTTTAATTTTGTTTAATTTGTTCTTAGGACTTTGTTTTTTATTTGCATTTTATATATGTGTACAGTGCTTACTGAGTTGTTTTTTTAAAGTGCTATATAAAATTTAATTGAATTGACAAAAAAACACTGTTATTTATTATTAATTATGTATTTTATTTTTGTTTATTTTGTTAGTTATCTTGGAGTTTGAGGTGACACTTTAACATTGAATTTTCAAATTTTTTTCATAATTTGTCAATGAAAACCGCGGTCCCCAACCTTTTTTGTGCCATGGACCGGTTTAATGTCATTAAACATTTTCACAGACCGGCCTTTAAGGTGTCACAGATAAATACAACAAAATACAATGATACGACCAACACAAAAACTGGTATTTTTAAAATATAATAATAAACGTGAATCCATTGTGTAATTATGTAATTTTTTAGCAAGGGGTCTTTTTTTTTTTTTTTTTTTTTAAGTTTTAATTTTTGTTACGGCCCGGTACTGGTCCGCGGCCCGGTGTTTGGGGACGACTGAATTAAAACATGCATCACATCCATGTCTATAGCCCTCACCTTTTCCTGCAAGCAGCTTCTTGAGTGTGGGGGTCCCGCGGTGATCTAATCATGGGGCAGTGGAGGTCTAGAGGTTAGGACTTTGCCAATGAGATCAGAAGGTCACAGGTTCAAGTCCCAGCCCGGGCACCACTGAGGTACCCTTGAGCAAGGTACCGTCCCCACTTCACTGCTCACCGGGCGCTGTTGATAGCTGCCCACTGCTCCACGTATGTATGGAAGATTATGAGCACAGAAATTCAAGTGGCAATTCATTTTGCAATTGGCAATTCAATATTCAATCTAAGCATGTAATTTGAAAATATGTTTTGCAATTGGCAATTCAATGTGCAAAGTGCTGATGCGATCCTTAATTCATTTTTTAAATATTTTGAATAAAAAATAGAATGGCAATCCATTGAATTGCATTTCGTATTACCATGGGTTTTTTGCCTTTTTATTCAAATGGCAATTCATTTTGCAATTGGCAATTCAAATGGCAATTCAAACTGTCAGACCGATCATCAAGGCGTGCCTTCAATAATGACGTCACTTCCTTGTGTAATCTCTACGCGGCAGCACTCGAAGAGAAAAGTCCAAGTCAGCCTCCAGATAGGCCGATGTCTGTGACACAGACATCGGACTCGTCATGGAGCGAGTGGGATTGTGGGATAAATGATTCACGAAGCGATTTCAGCTATTGCTAGTTTAGCGTGTAACCTTAAGCACCTATAAATGCTACCCATCGACATTATCTGATAGAGACAAAAATGTGGTCACACTAAAGCCTACAAAAATCTAGATTATACTGATGACACCTGTGGTGTAGTGGTTGGGAATCAGACCTTCTATGTGGAACACCATTAGGGTATTTCACAGGCTGCATTATTTAACGTTAGCTTGAAGCTGCGCCAAGGTCACGATCCATTTAGTTACTATCCCAGTTGTCCTGAGATAAGCTAAATGATAACTGGTATGTCATTTGTATTTAATGTGTTATGAAAAACATTTAGGGATTATACAAATCGTTTAAAATATTAACTTGTTTGCAGCGGAGGTGTTAAGGCCATATAATCGGCCTCAAACTGCATCACACTTAACTCCATTACACGCATTCACGCACAGATTCCTCTGCCTGGCTAACCGGCGCAAAGACGTTGTTCCAGGGACAGAAGAAAAATATGAATTGGAGAAAGCAGGCCTGGGAGAAAGAAAACAACATTTTCTGGTAAGAGGACAGCACGTAGAGGGGACTAAAACTTTCTACACACGCAGAGTACTTCGCTGTAACTGTTCAAAAGTTATTACTAAATTTATATGGACATTGAGGAATGATTATTTGACTTAGAGTGGTAATGAAAAGCACCCATACAATTCACATTGTGTCAAAAATACTGTAGTATTAGCCTTTATTTGTCACATACACTTTTACATGCAGCGAAATGGGACAAACATACAAACACACACATCACACTTCGGGGGACAGGTCAGACGAGCGGTAGCAAAAAAAACAAAAACAACTAACCAACTGCTAACCAATATTAAAGTGTTTTTGCCCCCGCTCTGTATTTTAGAAAATGTAATAAGCCATCTGTTATAATATATGTAAGTAAAAATAATGTATAGGCTATATAACCAAAGGCCAATTTGTACACTATAAAAAGGTTTTGTCACTCAATAATCAAGATTTTTTTACTCACAGATCGATTCTGCACTGCTGCTGAATTTACCCGTACATTCCTGTCTCATTACCCTGACCGCATGACTGTGGGGGCTACCAACTCCTTCGTACAAGAGGTTCCTCACAGTCTCGACCACTTGTACTGATTGATTGCCCCAGTAATGGGTACACTCCCCATTATTTGAACACATCAGCCAACATTGGCCAAGCTATTATATATGTGAGGCCACTACAGAGGGATATCAATTTACAGGTAAACAATTTACATTATGTTAAATGATGAATGTGAATGTTGTGGGGTGTGAAAGTTGGCATGCTGAGGGCATACTTAAAGCCTGTGTGAATAAAGCAAGGTATAACCATCCTTGGATACCCATCTGTGGTGGCTGCCCCAGTGTTTTACAATAATTATACACAGTCTAGGTTATTAGGTATGATTACTTGCATATAAGTTAGGTATAGACACTGTGGGAGGTTCTAAATATGTAATATTTGTCTTGTATATACTGTATCTAACAGAAATCTGAGTAGTGTCCGGCTTTTATTGAATTAGCTCAAAAACAAATTAAAAAGAACATGACTTTTTTAATTGCAGTCTCACACAGACACAGGAAGATGAGCCACTGACACATTTCATGGTGACTTGCATGTACTGTGGCCAGAATTTCCTGATGAACCACATTCAAGACCATGTGGATTTTTGTGAAACGTAAGTAACCACAAACCTCATCTCATACACACAATATGTACACACATACACACAATTTTACAGCAGTGTTGATCTGGCTGCCTTATTCATCTCTGTACTTGTACTTACAGTGCCCATCCGGCATCTCAGGCCACAGGTTTACCCTCACCTTCCAACCAACCAGCATCTCAGGCCACAGGTTTACCCTCACCTTCCAACCAACCAGCATCTCAGGCCACGGCTTCACCCTCACCTTCCACCCAACCAGCATCTCAGGCCACGGCTTCACCCTCACCTTCCATCCAACCAGCATCTCAGGCCACGGCTTCACCCTCACCTTCCATCCAACCAGCATCTCAGGCCACGGCTTCACCCTCACCTTCCATCCAACCAGCATCTCAGGCCACTGCTTCACCCTCGTCTTGCATCCAACCAGCATCTCAGGCCACGGCTTTACCCTTACCTTCCATCCAACCAGCATCTCAGGCCATGGCTTCACCCTCACGTCTCTCAGCTACAGCTAAACAAAGTCTCACAGAGTCCTTCACTCACTCGTTCACAGACTCATTCAATCAGACTCAGTCACAAAGATTCAGCACCGAAGTCACACTGAGCTAGCCTCTTGTAGTCCGAGTTGATGAGGGGCTGAAAAGCTTCACCTGTTCCCCAGGTGAGGCTTGCAGAGGGCCCGACACTCCCACCCAGTAGGGGCACCAGCAGCACAGGTTAGTTGTATTCCGGGAGCCAGGGCGCCAGACATAGCAGGTAATCTTAGGGTTCTA
>JBBIGC010181244.1:0-14597 GCA_037576955.1 Lepidarchus adonis
AACTCTAATGTTTATCAGTACATTGCAGAAAATAATGAACTCTATCACAATATGCTAATTTTTTGAGAAGGACCTGTATATATATATATATATATATATATAAAGCTTTTCACTCGAAAAGTTATAATTCAAGGTACAACGGCAGAAGTTGGGGCAGCATGATTAATGCAAAAAAATTGAAGGCTTCTACATTTACTTTGACATATTTCATGTCAGGCTGTATTTTTTATTGTCATTTCAATTTCATTTTATTTGAAAATGCACATCCATTCCTGCCACAAATAGCAAAAGTTTGGACAGGGCCAATTTAGGGCTAGAAATTTGGTTACATAATGAAATTATGGTGTGATTTGAAGGTGTCAACAAGTGATTGTAATCATGGGTTAATAAAAAGCAGCATCTAGGAAATGTGGACAGGTGTTTAGCAACAAATGCATGAGAAAATGACTAAACTACTTGAAAATAAATAAAGACAGGAAGACATTTTGGTTATTTCGAATCTGGAGGAATTTCACTGCATAAAAGCAATGGCACAAGTCTAAGTACTGTGCACTGTATTAAGAACTGTCGTTAATTTAGAAGTGATTTTGGCTCAGGGCAATTGACAAGCATTCCTCAAGTGCTGCAATAATGCAGTTACACGCGCAAGTGCCAGTTAAATCTTTACAGTGCCAAAAGAAAGCTTTTTACAACAGATGTTCTATCAACTTCACTGGGCTTGGAGGCATCTGGGGTGTAGCATTAAACATGAATTGTGTTTTGTCAAAGAAATTTTTTATGTGAAATAAATATTTTATGTGATTTGTGGAAATAAATGCTATGTGCTATGTGACTAAAGAAGGAAAATACAGCTTGTTTTCAGCAAAGATTGCAAACGCCAAGGTCTGTCATTGCACTGATAATGCTGAAAAGTAAATAGAGATTTTGGAGCAACATCTGTTGCAAGACGGAAGTCGTCTTTTCCAGGGATGACATGCATATTTGAATCCACATTTTGCACACACTACACAGACATGACTACAGTAAAGGATGCCTGTCTCCTTGTGCAACTAAACTATTATTAACAGAGAATGTGTGTTCCATTTTGAAACTCAAAATGCCACAGTGAAGTCCACATCCTTGCACCTTAAGACTTGTTAACAAGAAAAAATGGACAAAATATCACCTAAAATGTTTTCTCTCATTGTGATTGAGCTATATTTGGTAAAAATACTGCAATCAAAAACTAGTGTTTGTTTAATTAGGGTAAAATATCAGATTATGTTGTGTTGAAATGGGTTGTATAGTTAATACAGATCAGTCATACATATAGATGACTGTATTCAGTTTTAATTTTATAGACCATCGCAACCTTTTTGATTTTTTTGTTGTAGGTTAATGAACCACAACATTTTTCCAGGTGGACAAGTGTAAAAGTAATTATTTGTTTTCAACAAATTAGGCATTTTCTCTTAAATAATTTTGAATTTCCTCAATATTTGCATTGAATTAGGGGTGTAAAAATTAATCGATCTGCATTGATGTATCAATCAATATATTGTATGATCTGGTGTATCAATCTGACACAATTATTTTACTTAATTTCACTGTGGGCAATATTTAGTTTTACTGAGAAGCTGCTTTATTTATGACAACATTACTGTATTTATTATTATAACATTATTATTATTTGAATGTGTGGGTTTGTGGAAATTTATCAGATTTGATCATATTTCAGACTGACCACAGACCCTAGTATTGCTGCAAATTTTAAGGTATCAAAAATGATTGGGAAATTTATCAATGTGAAATTGAGTTGTGAGGACACTTGTGATATTCAAAGCTATTTGAAGATTGAAATAACTTCACAATCTTGACAATATTTTAATCTTTGCAAATACATTGAAAACCGATGACACCATGGTTCATCTCTGGACTTTCTCTAAAATCTCTCCTCAGGTTGATGCTGCACTGAGGTTCATAATCAGATGAACTTTGACTTTGAAATTTCCAGATGATTTAATCACATAGACAAGGATGACAAGCATGTCCCAAGTCACATCTGCTGTATCCACAGTGACTAACTGTATCATCATGGTGGCTGACTAGTTTCAGCAGCATGCATGCCTCATGCCTCAACTAAGGAAATGAGACATATCAAAAATTAAAAATAAATAAATCAATCAAATAAAATAAAAAATAAATAAATACAAATTATGTTTATAATGTAATAGTATTCAGTTTGGTCATTCGTTTTTTGTATCATGTTTGGTTTGTGTTATGATTGAACATGAAAAAAACATCAAATTTAACACACCCGCTCCCCATTCACATTAAGAATTTGATAGTCAACATAATGTAATGTAATAAAATAGTAAAATAAATAAAATAACATATCTCTCAATTTGAAACTTTATTAGAACCTTTTGCTCTAACAAACACACATCAGCATGAAAATGCAAAAATCAACCACAATGGCAATGTGTTTGATCAAAGTTATTGATGAGGACAGTTCAGTAAATGTTAGATTTTGGGACACGTCCCCATCATCCCCACATAGTTCTTGGCCTGGTTTTAGAACCACTGATGTAAAGTAAAAAAAAAATTCTGTCCTTGAGCCATAAGAAACCTTTAACATTGCAAGTGGAATGGGAATACTGTACTTCTTCATCTCCGGACCTTCGTTTCTCATAAACCCACCATAGAGAGAAGACCAATTTTAAATGGATATTGCGAGTCGTCCCTTTGGCATTCGACTCAGCTTTTAGTGGCGCTGGGCTTTTAGTAGCCCTCGCTTCGTTCTTGTCAGTGTGTTACGCTCCGTCCCCTGTTTGGCTCTGTGTTTCTTCAGCAGAGTAGGCTTAGTCTTCCTCCAGAGAGGAGATTCAGTGCCATGTATCCTCCAACCTTGCACTCAGAAGCAGATGTAACACTGAGGTAGGATTTTTCTTCATTTAGAGGCCTTGATGGGCACAGGCCCTGGAGGACAGGATGGACAGGACCAGCCATGGCTGCCCTGACCCTGCTATTATCTACACAGCTCTGGCTTGCTTTCTGTCATCTCCAGTTTCTACTTAAAGTTGTCAGTGTTCTCCCTCCTAATGTCTTCCTTCTTCTCCCCACCAGCCTATAATGGTCTGACTACAGAGCAGATGCTGAGGCTTTATCCTGCATCCTGTCATTGCTCAACATGTAGCGCTTGGGCCAGGACCTTGTAAAGCAGCTCATTAGTTGCTTTATCCTTGAGCCAGGCCTTGCAGTCTGCCTGTGTGACTCAGACAGCATTTAAGGCACTTGGCCAGCTCATGCCCCTCTCTTTCTCTCTAATGGACTCACCAGTGAAGATTACATTTTGGTCACAGAGAAGATTAGATTCTAGTTGCACCATTATTAATTATTCCCCTCAAAACTTTCCTGCACTGGGAAGAACTTTGTACTTTCTTGTTGTTTATAACACATCAGTTAAGATGAAATGGGTTGTTTGAGTGTTTTGAAGCAGGTTTCAAGCACAATTAGGGTCAATTCGTCCTGACAAAACGACATATTAGGTATAAAACTGACACAGGCGTCTGCTACTGTTCGCTAAAGCTAGAGTAAAAATGAAATCTCTGAAAAATTATTTTGTGGAATTTGGAACAAAGTAAGAAGGTCCTGGGTTCAATCACCGAACCAATTATAGCCATTGCATATGCACAATATGGGACATAAAAGATGCATATGCCTCATCATACATACACGTTATGATCTATAGAAACAAACTTCACAGTATAATGTGCATTTATGTATGTACTGTATGCAAACTCTGACCCATGCATTCACACATTTTGGAGCAAAAAATGTTACCGTGGTGAGTGAAAACATGAGCGCCATCAATATGTAATAATAATATTTAATTAATAATAATTTCTTGTGCTAGTTAGTCATAATTTTATAATTTAATCATAATTTAGTCATATTTAGTAACATATTTTTAATAGTGAATACATATATTATTAAATTATATAATCCAACTAAAATTTTAACTTAATCCACACTGTTAATCTATGCGCTCAATTCTGGTACAAAAACAGGTACTGACGACCCTGGGGTTCCTCACAACTGGCTGTTAACAGCAGGAATTTATGTTAAACCGACAAGTTTATGTTATAATTAACAATACAACTGTTCATTTTTTCTAAAGCTTATTTAGGAAATAAAAGAAGAATCTAATTGTGTTTAATTGTATTCTAGGTCTGGTATATCACAACATCCCTAAACTCAATACCTGTCATTTTGGAGGGGATTGTTAAAATTGTAATCAGCACAGTTGACTGCATTCACATTGCAATAAGGGCTCCATATGAAAATGACTTTATTTACGTAAAACATAGAAAATATGTACATTCTATAAATGTGCAACTTATTTGTGACACTGACATAGTCCTGACAAATGTGGTTGGATGATGGTTTGGTTCAACAGTGTGATAACGTCTAGGTAAGGTAATAAAAACATTGTGTCATTTCTAATTTTTCATGTAATTCTCTTGTAAAATCCAAGTGACAGCGGCCAAGAGACGTTGTCAAGAAGAGCCTAAATCCTGACCTATCATTTCCTCACAAAACATGGAGCATCATGAAAAAATACTTTAACAAAATAAATGAATAATTTTTACATATATTTTCATTATTAATTTATACAGCATCCTTTATATACAGTAACTTTTTAAGAACATGTTTGTAAAATGTGGTCTGTGCCACTGGCATTTTTTCCTATTCAAAAACTAATTGTACACTCAAAATTTGTTTTTCTTTTCCTACTGTTAAGAAAACATGTAGAACTGTTTTTGGATATGACTTTGTATATGCATTACTGAAGTAATATTGCACTTTTGGCTGTTTGGGACTGTTTTGGGGGTTTTACTGTGTTGTTTGTGGGGAATTTGTTGTGGGAATCTGTTTGGGGGAATATTTTGCATATGAGTTGTTTTGTGTGGGTTTTTGGGGTGAGTGGCTGATCCACCGTCATTGTGTTGACCATCCATGATGGTGATTGTGGCTCAGCCACTTGCAGCATGTTGGTTTCTGATGCCTGAATGCACTGTGTGAGCTATGTCAGTTGGGGGCGCACTGGTTTTAGAGTATGTTTAAGCGCTTAATAAACAGATACGTGCCGCTGCCCAATTTGAGCATAAAAACCTTGGTTTCAGTCTCGTTATTTCCCTCGCTGAGTAGAAAGTCACCACAGTATTGCAAAAGTTTTTGCACAGTACGGAATATGGATATATAACTTATTTTTGTAATGGGCAGGGGGCATATGTGGTGGCTAATCAACGCTTGTGCTAAATGCTGATGCTAAGCTAGGTTCTAAGCTGGTGCTAAGCTAGTTTCCAGCCAAGTGACACACTATTGTACTAGCATCTAAAGTTCTAACTGAATAATAATGACTCCATAATTCATTAACACTCTTTATAACACATAGTTTATTGTTTCTTCATAACTTTAGAACTTGTCATCATGTTCACTTTGTTTTGTCATTGGTCACATGGTTTACACTTTGTATCTCCTAAAACTAGTGTTAAGAAATACCTGACACTCATATTTTCCGGCCATCGTAGTGTCATGCTATCCTCATTAATAACGAAGTAATATAAAAGTAACTGTCCATCAGCTCCATCGCTCAGTGCAGTTTCATCATCGTATAGTTGTTTTTATTCTGACATGTGTTTTCTTGTTCTTTTTCCATTTAGAAAATGCCTCATAGAATGTGTTTGGATGAAGGAATGTATTAGCTTTGCATACTAAGATGTTTGTTACATTCGTATTCTTTGACGAGATGCAATGAAACATTTTCTCCCCCTGCTTTTCAGCCAGTGTTAGTTCCAAGTCTCTCTGCGGATGTTTGGGTAGAAACTTCACCAATTCCAGACTCTCTGTTAAAAGATCAGAGCAGTAGCGTGCTATGCTTATGGGTACTTACAGAATTTGAATAGAGAAAAGTCGTTTTCCATCTTCCCCACTGAAGTTGAAAAGCTGCCAGCTAGTCAGCGGTGGGAGATGGATTGAAATCCATGACTTGAGTAGAATTACAAATAAATGAAGCGCTTCCACTATTCCACCCTGGCCATTCACTACAGAACAACTAGCACAAAAGGTTCATGTCAAAAGATAGGCTTCAGTATCTGTACATCCTTGAAAATATCAAGTGAGGGGTTTCTGATAAAGTTTCCATGGAGCGTGTTTATATACCGGTATATATATATGTCTAGGTCATATCCTCTCAAGTATGAACACTACAAGTGCTCAGCTACTGTTGTGATGTGCAACTCCTATCACTCATGTGTAGAAATAATATTGATGAATTCTGAAAACATTTGTTAAAAACAAATTCAGATGATTAATAACACTTTTAAATCATTCAATTACTAACATTATTACTCTTATTATTACTCTAAATAAATAATTATAATGAATTTGATTGTGTGTTATTATCATCATAATCACTATTATTATTCCGACTATAATAATAATCATCATCATCATCATCATCTTTTTTTATGATTTTAAAAATGATGTGCAATACAGGTTGAGCCATTGGAAGCAACTCTTTTGTATTTCTGTCGGGATATATGTTTACATAAATGACAATGATAATATAAGCGATGTTAAGTTGAAAATGTACTTTAAATAGCAAAAGAAAATATTATTTTCATTATCCTTCAGTATCATTGATTAGTGGTTAGGGCTTTGCCTCTTCAATCAGAAGGGTGCAGGTTCAAGTCCCAACCTGGGCACCACTGAGAAACCCTTGAGCAGTCCTCACTTCACTCCTCTTTGAATACATGAAGATGATTATAATCCAAATGACAAATAAAGTGTATAAATACAACAAGTAGTCTATATAATTAGAAACAGGTTTGTGTCATTATTTAGAACCTGATATTTTCTGTCTGTTTTCTGTTTGCTATTGAAGTGTCATCACATCAAGATCAGCAGAACTTTATAAAGGCTTCAGAAAAGGTTGTTAATGCCTATTAGACTGCTAATGGATTTAAGAAAAATAATTAAATTATGTGAAATAAATCAATCCACCTCACAAAAAACATGTATCATGGTGTAGATTTTAAAAAACTGCCAATTTGTCCAGTATTGGTTGCAACAGCAAATTTAAATTTTGATTTGGTCAAAAAGGTTTCCACTAACCCCACACTAGCATCACAGACTTCGCAACTGTTGGTGTGTAAGTGCATCCATCTACAATCTGAAAGAGATTGGACAAATTTGCATGGGAGGCATTGCTCTCCAAAAGAACATTGTGGGCTACAATTTTCCAAAGAACATAAAGCTGAAGACCAGGGCTTTTGAAATAATGTAGATATATATTTTTGAACACAATAATGGGACACATGCATGGCAAAGACAAATATTCAGATGAAGACTCAGATACCAATTGTGAATCGTGTTGATGGAATTGTTATATGTTGGGTTGTTGATTTAGCTATGAAAGCTCATTTTAAAAAGTGATTAAAGAAAATTTAGGCCATTTGTTCAAGAGTTGAAGTTCAACAATTTGGGCCCCTTCAATGGAATAAGGATCCTAAGCACACTAGCAAATCCATTGAATTATGAAGAAAAGAAATGACTTTTTTATTTTGTATGTTTTTTTTTTTGAGAACCCCACTGGAAAACCCTCAGCTAACTTAACTGAAGGAATTCTGCATGGAAGAGTGGTCAAGACATTTCAGCAAGCCAATGTCAGAGATTTGTGGACAAATCATGTGACTGTAGTGTTTAGGACCTTTCTCGTAAGTGAATTTAAAAATTATCCTGAATTTACAGAAAGATATAAATAAGAGTGGTCAATTGTCTTTTTGTGATATTCAATTTAATCTTTAATAGTGTGGATATAAAAATACAAAGTTGTACAGTCTAAGAACAAACATAATATAACTGTTCAATTAAAGGAGGAATTGAATATAAGAAGCCAAATCCAGCTCTATAAATTATGTCGTGACCACAGTATATTTGATTTTGACATTTTAAAAAATCATAAATCAAAGAACAAAATAAACATAAAATAAATATATAAAATGCAAAAATAAGTTGACCAATATTATACGTGTATGTAAAAAGGAGTATTATATTAAAATATTGAACAATAAACACATTATCAATGGAATGTGAGATATTTTAATTAATATTATTAAAATTAGTTCAGGACAACAAAGTTATCCTCTGTTTTTTATTGATAAATGCAACATAAAGAACAATATTGCTGATGTGGTCAACAATTATTTTGCAAATGTTGGACTAAATTTGGTAGAAACAATTCCTGTGTAACTGCCATCAATCAATTGTAGATTGATCGACAGGAAACCTAATTCAATGTTCCTCACAGCAAAACAGGAACATGAAATAACTGATATTGTAAACAAGAGTAAATACAAAACATTCACTGATTGTAATGATATTGATATGAAAATTGTCAAGAAGGTCATAGTCAAAAAGATCTCAGAACCACTAACATACATCTGCAACGTATCATTTCAGATTGGTAAAATCATAAACAAAATGAAAATAGCTAAAGTTGTGCCGCTGTATAAAAATGGACATAGACACCACTTCATAAATTACAGGCCTGTTTCTTTACTTTCACAATTCTCCAAAATCCTAGAAAAACTGTTTAATAATTCTTAGATAAACATAAATTACTGTATTATTATTACTGTGTTATTATTTTTTTTATTATTAAGTGACAGGAAACAATTTGAGAAGTTGAGTGAATATTCATCATCATGCTTGGAAATTGCATATATATATATATAAATTTGTCCTTACAATTTGTTACATGTATTTAGTTTTATAATCCCAGAAACACATAAAAAAAAATATGTATATCTTTTGATCTGTTTCAATGTATATTTTGGTTTTTATTTTTATTTTGCCATGTAATATTATTATTATTATTATTATTATTATTATTATTATTATTATTATTATTATAAAACTAAATACATGTAACAAATTGTAATGAAGAATTTGTGATGAATAGGGCATAAACTGGAAGAAAAAAGTGTTGATTATTAGTTATCAAATAGTGGAAAGGGGGTGGGATTAAATAAGCATATGCTTCTTCCTACTCCTTTTTGAACATGTAGTTATTTATTACGATTATAATTATTTTGTTTTCTTTTTGTTTTGTTCGTTGTTTTTTTTGTTGTTGCTGGTATACCATTTTAATGTTCAAAATAAAGCTACAATGCAATACTTGATCTTTATCTGTATTGCTGTTATGTCGTTCGTTCTGAAGTGTGACATTCACTGAAAAGTGATGTTGTGAGGCATTGAATCTGTAAACATTCAGCCCAAAATGTTAGATTTGAATAATTTCTAAACCAGTATTCAGAAATTCAGGTCCAGTCCTAGATTCATGTCAGGAAGGTACTTTCCTCAGAATTTTACAGTACATTTACTGTACATTTGTTTTCCATCTGCCCTTTCTGATGTCCACATGGATGTGATGTCCCTCCACTGGCTTGTGTGTCCATAGCCAGGGTACGTTTCACTCTCTGAAAGCTAAACATGAATAAATCACGACTGTGAAACAGGTTTGTGTTCATTTATTAACAGGACCACCTTAGACTCTTGCTGTTGCATAGTGCTTTCCCCAGGACAAGAGTGGTAAAATATGAGGTCACTGCAGGAGGCTGTTTGCAGGAAAGGATTCACCTGACTTCACTTTGGGGTTTTTTGTGTGAGCACGTCCATCCAGGTTAGTGTTCTTTCCGCCCCACCAACAGTCCAAAACGAGTTGATTTGGCTGAGATAAGCCTCCATCTGCAGGGTACAATTTGTCACTATGAAAGTGAGAGCCCAGATGGAGATTCTTGTTCCAAAATATCGACTTGCAAGCCAGACTCTAGAGTATCCGACTCACTGCCTCATCTGGACTAATTTTTTCATGACAATGACTCACTTAAGATCACTGAAATAGCACTTACATTTTTTTGTTTTGGGCCCCTGATTTCATTTCTGTATTCTGTATTTTGTCCTACTCCACTTTTAAAGTAGTGTCTGATTTCGGACTAATCACTTTTGACTCCACCGCCATGTTGCATTACAAACAGTCTTCAGATTATCATGACGTCTAACTCTATCATCTTTGTCAGAAAATGGCTTGACCTTTAGATGTCACACTTACTTCTAGAGTTCATTCATCTGCTCTCAGAAAGAGATTGGACAACATTTATATGGATGGGAGGAATGTCAGGACAAACCCTTGCGCTACAAAAAAAGAACATTACAGACTACATTTTGCTAAAGAACATATAGGCCAGGCCTTGCAGAATAATGCAGACTTAGACACGTGTTGTGATGACCAAAGACAGGTTTTCAGGAGAAAAATTGTAAAATATGAACATTTCTTTTAGAAATATTGTGGAAATATCATGGTTTGGGGTTTGCATTTGTTGAATCAGCAATGAAAGATTAGATATAATTAAGAGCTCTTCTAAAAATACCATCTGTCCAAAAGTTGACATTCAACCAAAGGGAGACCCTTCATACAGAATAATGATCCTAAGCACAGTAGCAAATCCCAAAAAAGAGGGTTCTTCAACTTGGATTTGAAAAGGGCAGTGCAGGGGGTCCTCGACCTACGTTCCTCCGAGTGTGATGTAAGTCGAAACTTGTATAAATAAGCACCTATGTGTGTAATGCTCTGGGGCCATTCCTCTGTCAGTCCACCAGAGGGAGACACTCACCCAACTGGGGGTCTGTTATTCCATTTTCTGAGCATTTTATGCTATTTACTTTCACTTTTACACTGTAAATGTTTTTAAGGGGTGGGGCGTAGCAGCGATGCAACCACAAAATTATGTATGTCGAATATGATGTAAGTTGACCCCCTGTACATGAACGAAAACCCTCAAACAATTCAACTGGAGCTATTTTGAATGAAAGTTGTCAAAATATTTCAGCAAGTCAATTTCAGAAACTTAAATATGTTTTTAGTTATCAGATATTAGATCTGATATTACATTGAGAAATTCCATGAAAAGTACAAACTCTAAACTTTGATTTGACCGCATTTGTTAGTAAGTAAAAAAAAAAAACATGTATCAGTGCCATTTGGTGTCTGGATGCTGTGTATTCTTTGTAATTAAAAACCTAGTGTATTATTGTGTAATAAAAATAATGAAAAAATGTAAGCACTCATTTAAACACGTTATAGTCAATATATACTGACCATCCACTTTATGAGAAACATCTAACTTTCATCTACATTGACTGGGCCTCATTTACCATTATGATCATTGCTTCATTAACTGGCTCTTGAGAAAGATCCTAAAAACCTTATATGTAGATTATATTGCTGGACTGGTGAATCTTCATGAACAGGGTCGGGTCTTCAGAAGAAATTCATTTATTTTACAAACCAGGTCATGGGGAAGTTGGAGCCCATCTCTGTATTTTGAACTCAGGCAAGGTTTACCCCAACATACACAACCTAAACCACAAGCCTTTTTACAGTGGAAGGAAACTGGAGAACCTCGAAGAATCCCACACAAACACTGGAAGAGCTTATACACTCCACCGACCCGGAGATCAAACCCAGGACCTTCTTGATGTGAGGTGACCACACTAATTTGCTTATTTTTACTCAAAACAGAGTGTACCCAAAGTGACAGCACAAAAACAACGTTGTTCATCATCATCATTTTTGAGAGAAACCCGCCTTTCCTCTGTGATCCCAGCCTCACATGACCATCTGAACCACATCGGTCGGCTTCCCCGCTGTTCCACCCCATGGTTTCTGTTCGACACCACAGGGTTGCAGCTCCAGTGATCTATGGAATGGATCCTCATCGTTTGATGTTGACAATGAGAAGCCCTGCAGTCTTGCTATGTGATCTCCTAAACGACACCTCCTCAAACATTCCAACACAGAAGGTTTCCATTCAATTTACGGTCACTTTTGATAATTAAATCTGAAGTTCCAGCCTCCTTAACAAGATCAAACTGCATTCTGTTGCGTCTTAATGAGCTGTTAATTGTGCTATCATGTCCCAGTTATTTCTTTAGGGATTGCATTTCTCGAATCAGCAGAGCAGGAGATGCAGTGGTGCAAAAAGCAGGCATTATTTTTCAACATTTTCCAAAAATTGTTCAAGAGCGATACAAAACATGAGCTCTTCTCACATACTTGCCCTATTTGTTCAATTCGAGTTGATCTTCCTAAAGCCTGTGATTACGTGATCACACGCATAAGATCTCTGCAGTGTTCACAGTTGGCAACTGTGTTCCTGTGATTGGGAGCCTCATACACAACCATACAACTGATCTGCGACCTGGGTTTTCATACTACAAGAGCTCTGACTGACAGTGCCGTAGAATGCATTGTGATGTTTGCTAAACTACATCTTGGAAAATGTTGCTATAAGTACTTTGCAGACAAAATAATTTGCATAGCAATTTATTGACGAGAACCATGATGTAAAAGCTACGTCCTGCCTCTGATTGGCTGTTGTTTTTAACATGATCTTTCCAGATATCTGGCATGCTACAATAGATCTCCAGAATCCGTCGTTGACAAGACGGCAATTGTCTTTTAGTGATTCGTGATTCTTGATTTCCGATCATTGTCAATACACCATTGCACACAGTCGCCACAACAAAATTTGTCCTCTGCTTTTAACCCATCACACGTGCACACGTGGAGCAGTGAGCAGCTATCAACAGCGCCCGGGGAGCAGTGAAGTGGGGACGGTACCTTGCTCAAGGGTTCGTCAGTGGTGCCCGGGCTGGGACCTGAACCTGCGACCTTCTGCTCTCAGGCGCAAAGTCTTAGTATATTTATAGTATCTAGTATATAGTATAGTATATTTTATAGGGGGGAATTCACTCTAAGTCTCCTCATGTCTGAGGCTTTTGTCTTTCCAAGCGACTCCACGACCTGAAATTTGTGGCTAAAGTCTTGTGGTGTGAAAAAGGTGTAAAACCAAGAAGCAGCAAGCGAATGGGAAACTGACTCAGACTGCTTTCCCTAGAATTTTTAAATGTTTACATACAAAAAACAATTTTTGTTGACATTTAAAGCACTTGCAATCTACGTATTAACATCTCCAGCTGGATAATCACTCAGCACTTTGAATAAATTATGCAATAATAATGAGTCCACAAAACAAATGATTGAAACTGATGAATGAAAATGAAATCATTTAAATTGATTAAATAAGAAAGAATAAGAACAATTTACATGACACAGAGTGAATCTAAAGCAAAGCTGAACCAAAACCACCCAGGAACAATCAGAATCTCAATTTGTTATTCAATGCAAGACCATCATTGATTCTTCAGGCCACAACTAAAACTGCGAGTATCACTGCAACAGCCTGAGCTGCCATCGTGGTGGCCACGGTAGGTTACTCACCTTCAACTTCACAGATATTACTTTAGTCTTTTGCTGTACAACAAGCTTTCCCTACTCCAATTTTTTAAACAGTATGTTTTCTTGTTTTTCCCCATGTTGAAGAGTGGCTAAGAACAATAGTACTTATACCCCAGGGAAACAGGAAGTCATTAAGTTTGTATATTCTCTGATCAACTTTAAAAACAAAACCAGAAAATACCTCAATTACATAAATTTAGAAATTATAGAATATACATAGAAATATAGAAATTATTAGGGGCGCTGAAATTCGTGGCACACGTGATCTTAGTTTAAAAATCTAAGTTTAAAAAATCTCTTAGCGATGGACTTTTTTCACTTGAGTTAAATGTTTTATTTTTCCACAATTGTATGAGATTATGCTCCTGTAATAAACCTTTTATTTATTTTAAGGTTTTTAACACATCTTAACCAGGGGTGCCAATAATTCTGGAGGGTGCTGTACATATTAATTGTTGCAAAGTTAGTATGTTGGAGCATTTAGGCAATTAATTAAATAATTAATTTATCTGATCATACATCAGAAACATCAAGCAGCCATAATTGAGAAATTTTCATTTGTTTTTAAATGATTGACTTTGTTAGTTCACATGCCTGTTAATAGCTGATGTGATGATAAATTAAAGTAAATTTCATCATAAAGTCATCATAGGTCTTTACTAAAATGTTTTTTTAAGGAACTATAATGGCTGGTCTTTGTTTAAATTTCCCTTTGTGGTTGAGCATTCCTATTTCGGGTTGAAGTTCTTACCGCTGAAACCCACTCAATCCTGCTTAAGAGTGGTCAAACCCACAGTCCTGAGGCTTCTCAGTCATCATGGTCCACCTGTTCACTGGAAACTGCTGCCCCTCTGGTCTCCCAACACCAGATCACCCATCATTGGGGTCTCCTGCTCACCATTCCCAGACTAGTTCATCTACCACAGACCTCCTCCCTGTACTTCATGCAGGGTCTGTTACTTCCTATCTCTAGAACCTGAGACCTGTTTTCTTTTCTTGGGGGTGGTGTCGACCAGAAGAGGATGTGTTTTTGAGTCAATGGTTTTATTATTAAGGGAGAAAAAAATCTAAACTTGTAAAGCTGCTTTGTGACAATGTCAGTTATTAAAAGTGCAAAATAAATAAATAAATAACACACACACACACACACACACACACACACACACACACACACACACACACACACACACAC
>JBBIGC010181252.1:0-14596 GCA_037576955.1 Lepidarchus adonis
CTCTCTCTCTCTCTCTCTCTCTCTCTCTCTCTCTCTCTCTCTCTCTCTCTCTCTCTCTCTCTCTCTCTCTCTTCTAGAGGGCGCTATAGAGCGTTTATAGAGAAATGAAAGTTAAACCTGCCTGCGTTATCTCCTTCACAGTACTGTGTGTGACTGAAACGCTGAAACACTCAGGTAGGTGTAGTAAAACAGATCTGCTGTTGATCTTGTGTGGTTTTTGGTCGAGGTAGATGTAATAGGAGTTTACTCCAGTGAAAATGAGTTCAATTCAGTGACACAGTTTATTGTAAAAACGAGTCTTAGATATGTTTAATAATTTGCCAGGTTTTCATAACTGTATAAGCAAACTTGTGATAATTTCTTACTGCTCTAACAATATATTGGTATATGTGTGATACCACATATTTTATATCTTCTATAATAACCCCTTGTTATATAAGGCAGTGGTGGCCTATTGGTTAGGACTTTGCCCCTGGATACCGTCCCCACTTCACTGCACTGTTGATCGGAGTTTCAGTATTGTTGTTGTTTTTTGTTTTGGGACTGGGAGCTGGATAAGAGACATGTGCATGATACAATTTAATATATTTCTGAAAGAGAGCATAAAAATGGGCAAAGAGGATGCAGAGCGAGTCTACAGTTCAAGAAATTTAGGAAGCAGATGTTGTTGCTGTGTAAGGAGTGGGAAGGGCCAGAGTATATCAATACTCCAAGAATGCAGACTGGCAAAGTAATGCAAGGAGTGTGGCAGCCCATACAGTAGAGGAGATCATTATTTGACTCCTCGCTGAAATTGTAAGTTTGCCCACTGACAAAAAATGAATAAATTTAATGGTACATTCATTTTAACAGTGAAAGATACAATATCAAAAGGAAAATCCATAAAATCACATTATATAAAATATATAAATTAAGTTGCAGTATTTGCTCCAATAGCAAAACAAGATTTAGTACTTGGTGGCAAAACCCTTGTTGGCAGCACAGAGATCAGACGTTGATTACGAGGTTTGCACACATAGCAGGAGGAACTTTGGTCCACTCCTCTTTCCAGATCTAAATCATTAAGGTTATATCATTAGTAGTGGCTGGGCCACTCCATGACCTTAATGCACTTCTTCTTGAGCCTCTCACTCCTTTGCTGCCTTGGGTGTTTACTTTGGGTCATTGTCGTGCCATCCACCACCCATTTCCAGTGTCCTGCCAAAGGGAAAGAGCTTGTCACTCAAGATTTTACAGTATGTGGAGCCATCCATCCTCACATCGATGCAGTGTTGTCCTGTGCCCTTTGCAGAGAAACACCCCCAAAGCATAATGTTTCCACCTCCATGTCTGACAGCGAAGTCAGGTCCTAGCTGCCGTGAGACCACTGACAAGCTCCAGTGTAATTCTAGGCTGATCTCTCACCTTTCTCTTGATAATCCTCACCCCATGAGGTGAGATCTTGCGTGGAGCCCCAGACTGAGATCGATTGATGGTCATTTTGTTTTTTTCTTCCCTTTTCAAACAATTGCACCAAAAGTTCTTATCTCTCAGCTTCTTGTTTATGTTTTTGTAACCCATTCCAGTCTTGTGCAAAGTTACAATCTTGTCCTTGACATCCTTACACAGCTCTTTGGTCTTGCCCATGGTGGAGAGGTCAGATTCTGATTGATTGATTGATTGATTGATTGATTGATTGATTGATTGATTGATTGATTGATTGATTGATTGATTGATTGAGTCTGTGAGCAGGTGTCTTTACAGGAGACTCGTTGAGACTGGTGTCTTTAATGTGGGTGATGATGTGGTTGAAATGAGGAGTATCTAATCGGTCTGTGGGAGCCAGAACTCATAATGATTGGTAGGGGATCAAATACTTATTTCACTCAATGAAATGCAAATCTATTTATTGATTTTATATAATGTGATTTTCTGGATTTTTTCATTTCTCTTTTTTTCTATATTTGAAGAAAGAAAAGCACTGTATTCCAGCATTGGAATGTTTGTTAAACATGGTGATGATAGTATCATGGTTTTGGCCTATTTTACCACCCACAGATATGTAATGCTGGATTGTTTTCCTCAAATCGGATGATGTTTTATGTCATATTTACACAAAAATAAATAGTTCATAAACTTTGAAGCACCACTGTATACTAAGCAGTGGGATGTTCTAAACAAAATACACATTAAAGACTGGTTAACTGGTGACTGGTTAGTCTTAATCATTCTTTTTTCTTTTAGTTATGTCTTCCTCCAGCAGAATTATGTCTGAAGATCATTTGCTGTGTTCTATCTGTCTGGATGTGTTCACTGAGCCCGTCTCTACACCATGTGGACACAACTACTGCAAAAAATGCATTGAAGGATACTGGGACAGCAGCAGTGGCTGGCTGTGTCCAATGTGTAACAAGGGATTGGAGAATAGGCCAGACCTGTCCATCAACACTTTCATCTCTGAAACAGTACTTAAGTTCAGAAAATCAGCCAAGCTTAATGCCAGCAGTACTACAGGAGACAGTCCCTCCAAACCAACTGAAGACCTGTGTGATGCTTGTGTTGGCGTCAAAGAGAAGTCTGTGAAGTTCTGTCTTAACTGTGGAGCCTCCTACTGTGAGGTTCATCTCGAGCCTCATAAAAACATCCACATTCTCAAGAAACACAAGCTAATCGACCCAGTGGAGAACCTGGAGGAGTACGTGTGCCAGAAGCATGAGAGACCCCTGGAGCTGTTCTGTAGAGATGATCAGATGTGTGTGTGTCTGTTCTGCACTGTGACGGACCACAAGACTCACAACACTGTTCCTATAGAGGAGGCGAGTGATGACTTGAAGGTAATACTGTCAGATTTCTCATAGAAAGTCATAAACTTTATTCCATAGCAGTAAGATTGTCCATAAATTCACTTCTGTCCACAGGCCCAGTTGGAGAAAACTCAAAGAGAAGTGCAGAAAATGATCCATGATAGATTAGAGAAGACCAAAGAGATCAGACACTCACTGGAGCTCAGCAAAGTGGGTGTTGGAGTTACATATTAAAAGTTAATGTTTATAACAGCACCTTTCATGACTAATAGCTGCAGAACTTATTCCATTTATTAGAAAAACACAGAGATTGACGTGACACATGGTGCTGAAGTCTTCACTGCTCTGATGTTCTCCATTGAGAGAAGTCAGGCTGAGCTGCTGAAGGTGATGGAGGAGATGCAGAAAGCAGCAGAGAGTCAGGCTGAAGACCTCATTAAAGATCTGGAGCAGGAAATCACTGAGCTAAAGAGGAGAGACACTGAGCTGGAGCAGCTCTCACACACTGAAGACCACCTCCACCTTCTACAGGTCAGTGTTCCTCCATCTGCTCAGTAATAATGCAGCACAGCAACGACTCTGACCATGCTGAGGGATTTCTCTTCTCTCCTATTGGACTGTAGGGTTACCCATCCCTGCGCCGCCCCCCACACACCAAGAGCTGGACAAACATCACTCTTATCACTCATTCTACTGTGGAGATCATGAAGACGTCTCTTTCACAGCTTCAGAAATGTCTTAACCATGAAATGGATAAAGAAAAACAAAAACTAAGTAAGTGAACACCAAAAGTGAATCTTTACGTGATGTACAATTCAACTTCTGAACGTAACCATGCTAAGTATAATTTTAAATATTGAAGATTAATTATGATATTGCTTATGATATACTGCCCCCAGGACAGTGGATATTTTCAATCAATTCAATCTATATCTAAGTCATTTATTGTTGTATAAATATCTACTCTACTGTCCTAGAATGTCATAGGTGCACAGAACCCAAAAACAAGAATAAAAAGCACTGGAATTTCAACAGATCATGAATATTATAGAACTTGAGAAAACTACATGCAAACATCACACAAGATAGACTTTCTCTCAAAAAATCTAATTGAAATGCTATAGGTAGGTCTGACCTTGGGGTGGGCCTTCCTCAGCTGATTGGTACAGTAATGTGGTGTACAGTACATTGCCCAAATAGGTTCCTTTAGTGATCTCTTTCCACTGATGAAAAGTTTGGAGGAGGTTTGAAATCTACGCATTAAAAAATGTGCTATACAGGGGGTTCCCGATTTACACTGGGGTTTCGTTCCACAAAATGTGTGGCATAAGTCAAAACCCCTTACATACACGTCTACTGTGTTTTACACTGGGGCCATTCAGTGTCAGTCCACCAGAGGGAGACATTCACCCACCTGAGGCTCTGTGTTACATTTATTAAAGTTAATTAAATTTTTTACACCATTAAAAATAATTAAATATATTTTTAAAATGGGATTTGGGGCAGTATCGTAACCACAAATTTTTGTAAGTTGAGTACGTCGTAAGTCAAAGATCTCCTGTAGTCTATTTACTGTAATCCTGCAAAATGCATCTGTAGAAGATACTCTTGATAAAATGTGTGTTTCCTGTGGTAGTGTTGAATGTGGATATTCTGGATGTGTGTGAATTTTTTTTAATACAAAAAGAAAAAAATATTGTGTTCATACTAAGGTGTTAAACTATTAACAGTATGTTTGGGTTAATCTTTGGTAAAAATGTACCTGCATTCAATAACTGCTTGATCATATTTGCTATTAATCTTTAAACCATAACAGTGAATTAACGACTTTTATGCATTTTACCCAATATTTCATGCACATTACACAGCAACCCAGTCGCTTAGTTGTATATAATACATACAAATCAGCAAATATGAATCATTAAATGTGGATTAAATATCCACCATGAATGAAAACCTACTAATTATTATTCTGTATTTACAGAACAGAGGAGTCAACAGTTTCCAGCAGGTACAGTGATATAGTTTCCGTTTTAGTATTTTTGAAACATGGGTTAATTAACAACCATTTCAACAGATTTTCTTTTGGTTGCAGTCTTTCACTGGTTTATGAGGAACTGGATAAAAGTATTTCTGCTGCTTCTATTCGTTTTCCTGATGTCAATCAGGAATGCTGCTCATCCCAGTCTCATCTTTTCAAATGATGGAAAACATGTGAGATGTGGAAGCACAAAACAGAGTCTTCTCGACAATGTCCTGGGAAAGATGGGCTTCTCTTCTGGGGAGTTTTACTATGATGTGTATGTCAAGGGGAAAACTGACTGGACAGTAGGAGTGGTCAGTGCGTCCTTTAATAGGAAGGGAGGGATTGCACTGACCCCACAGAACGGATTCTGGACTGTGACTCTGAGTAATGGGAATGAGTATCAGGCCGCTGCTGGTCCCTCAGTCCCTCTGACTCTAACAGTGAAGCCACAGTGGGTGCAGGTAACTGTGGACTATGCGAGGGGTGTGGTCTCATTTTATGACATTATAACAAACTCTCTTATCTATTCTTTCACTGGTCAGACTTTCACTGAGAAACTCTATCCCTTCTGCTGCTCTGGTGATGGTGATGAAAACCTTTGTCGCAATAACCAGTTCAGACATATTTACAAATAAATAGTCCTGAGGTGTTTCTCAAAATTTAATTGCTTAATTAAATGTATCATAACAGCTGAAATCTAGTGGACTGTTGAAACAAATACCCCATGAACACGTCTCTTCGTGAAAATAGCCAAGAATAAACATGAATATTAATGTCTGAAAAACTTAAAAACACTAAAATATGTGACGGAGCTGGGGATTGGTCGGCCCGGGCGCCATCTTGACTGGATTTGCATACAGACAGTGACTGTGGGGCTTGGGACAATTACTGGGTTTATTGGGTTTGGTTATGGGGTTTTGTGTGGTGCGGGCTTTTTATTTGTTTATTGGGACTCAGTTGGGGTGGCTTCACTCTCCTGCAGGGGGCGCACTGCTTTCTGGAGCTCTTTTAAAAGCTGATGAAAATAAACCAGAAGTGGCTCTGTCCGTATCACAATACCTTAACAAGTCTTTGACCGAAATGTTTAATTAAAGTAAAAGTATTTAATCCTTTTTTACTGCACACGGGCTATAATCCCTTTACATCAGGGGTGTCCACACTTTTTTGGCTTGCAAGCTACTTTTAAAATGACCAAGTCAAGTCGGTTGACCGATCATGGATAATGATGCTTGTTACTAAAGACAAGATGTAAGAGTGGCTGTACTGTAAGTCAATCAACTGCCAAACATGTATTTGATGGCTTGAGGTTCACTCGGTTTTTACATTATTTTGAAAGGCGGGGCTCCGTGATTGATTAATTTTATACTTTAAAAAAAAAAGTTTGTTCAGCTAAATATCTTATATATTCTTATGCTCTTATCATAATTCTGCAGAACAATGTTGCATGTTATAGTTATTATCAGAGGCAAACAGTAACGAAGTACATTTACTAGATTACTGTACATAAGTACAGTTCTTGAGTATCTGTACTTTATTTGAGTAGTCTCAAAATTGTACTTTTAACTTCACTACATTTCTGTCAAGGTTCTCAATACTTGTTACTTCCAGAGTAACTTCAGAGAATGAGTTGATCCTGTAACCCTGCCTTTCAAAATAAACTGTACCGCGCACGTGAGACCCGCACAATGTAAAAGACGAGCCACTGAACACACTACAGTACAGGAAGTGTGGGGTAGATCGCAGATCATTAAAAAAGGATGTTAGCCAATCATCCATCCCCACTGTAGCGTTTGGCAGTTGATTGACATGTAGTACAGCCAATCTGAGAGCGTGTGTAACGAGCATCATTGCACATGCTCGGTCAATAGCACAAGCTACTGCGAAACTCCAGCTAATAAATGATCTAGTTAACAGCTTCCAATTTATTTCTGCTAAAGAAAGGGTCTAAAAACGAAACCAAAATCGCACTGTTCATTAAAAAGTACAACACTGACTAACACTGAGTACAACACTGAGTAAGGAAATACGTCCAGACTATTGTGTCCCATTAGTTGTTTCCTGTGTTTGCTCTGCCCTGATGCACACCTGTCACTCACTGTGTCTCCCTGTGCCCGGTTGCTGAACATTTCTGTGTCATTCATACTTATCTGGTTTGCTACTAGGAGGAGTGTTGTTGTTTAAATTGTTTTCTGTTGAGTCTGTTGGTGTTGAGACTCTTTTTCAGTTAATAAAACATGAGTTACCTTCAGCCGTGCCTATGGTCTCCTCCCTACCACCCACCCAAGCCCATGACATGACTTTCTATATACGTTTTGTAAAATGTAAAATGTTAATCACTAAACCTTTAAAAGACTAAAGAAGCTCCTAGGGCCAAGGCCTCATGAGCAGTGCTACCAAGCTAAGCTGAGAACTCAAGATGCCAGGAGGAAACACCAAAAACATGCACAAGGCCAAAAACGCATGAAAGGAAAGAAGGAGAAGTGTTCATAAACAAAGACTCAGGAAACAGAACATGGTGAACGCCCTATAAATATGAACAGGTTGTTCAACAGGTTAAACAACCTATCGGGCCTTGTGCCTCCTCCTGGTGGCCAGAGTGGGATCTGCGTCCCGGTTCTTCCTCGGCCGACTGCGCTGAGCTGGGTCTTTACACATTAACGAGATAAACAGGTTTAAGGAAAACCAAAGTCTTACAATGAGAGTCTTCAGTCAATGTTTCAAGCATCAGACAATACATATGCTACCAAGCGTTGGAAAATGCTCTTCAAATTCATGAAACGCTTTGGACAGTTTTGAATCTGGAGCTTTTCACATCAATTCAGCCATTTTGAAAGATCAGTGGAATTGGCCTTTGAGAAGCATTAGGCTGCCTGTACCTGTAGTTCTTGAGGAGCATTGATGAAAGCATGTACTCTGACACTGGCTGAGCAGCACTTTCTGGAGATGATGATGATAACAGCCAGAAAAGACAGAACAGCAGTTATGCCTGACACTTGCAGCACAGTTATCACGGTCCTGAACGCTGGCGTGGAGAAGTGAAGAGCCGAATCAAAGTTCAGGTTGGACTGAGAAGCCATAGGTCGGAAATCTCTGTTGAAGAGAAATGTGTGATGATTATGTAGATGCTGATTTCGTTCACAGCTCCTAAGACATGTTAGTTCGTTTCTTTTAGGAAAGGAAACTAACTGTGTTATTTTAGTGTGTTATATAGATTTACATTTAAATACCATAGAAAATAAAATAAAGCAAAGTCTCAGCACTAAAATACAACAAGGTCTTCTCAGTATTTGTGGTTCCTGACCTCTGACTGGACAGTGAAGCAGTGGAGAGCGGAGCTGGGAAGGAGACTGGGGGAAGAACATCATGGTAATGGCATAATCTCTTGTCTGGGCAGAAAACTGTCCCTCGATAGCCAATCACCTGCAATCAATCAATCAATCAATCAATCAATCAATCAATCAATCAATCAATCAATCTAAATTTATTTATGAAGCACATTTCAAACAACTTCTGTTGACCAAAGTGCTGTACAAGTATAAAACAATAAAACAGTGAGTAGTATATAGCGTATCTGCTTAAAATAAAGTCGCCAATTCAAAGAAAATAATAAATAAATAATGACCTGCAGACATGAACTAAAGAAATCAAACATATGTCCTACAGAGGAAATTAACAAGGTAAAGCATAAAAATTCTGTTAAAAAAGGCCATACAGGTTGTATGAAAGCAAGCTAGCATTATAAATGTGACCTGTTAGAGACAGAACAGCTTTTTCGAGGAGCTACTCCTTAAAGATCACTGATCAGAGCTGAATCAAGTCACAAATTCTTCTTACAGACCTCAACACTCTTCCCTGCCGGGCAGTCGAGCCAGTCAGAACTCTCCACCTGGATCTGATACATATTCCTGCCAGTGCACCGGTGTCTGTAACAGCGACCTGCCACCGACACACTGAGGGAGGAACGACCCTGTTAATGGAATTGGTCTTCAGTGTAAAGCTCACAGTGTCGACTTTTTTGTCAATTAGCATTTCAGTGGATAGAAATAAACACAGTACGTTCATTCGCAGACCGGATGTTTCAACTGTAGATGTATGAAGAAATAAAGGCTAGAATGAGAGAAAATCAAATAAATCAGCTAATCCTGTGTCAACATACAGTAACCATCCTCCTGGAGATCTACCATCCTCCAGAGTTTGCCCTCGTCCTACTGGAACCTAATGCATCTGATCTAACCAATCAAGAAGGTAGAAGGTAAAGGAGATCTCCAGGGCTAGGTTTGGTGACCGCTGCTATATACTTTTGGTTTCCAACAAAATTATAAGAACCCCCTTTGAAGAACCTCCAGGGTTCTTCTACCAATCAACATTTTTTCCTACAACTAAGAACAAATTATAGAGCTTTGTTATTATAATGAGGGTCATTTCACAGAAGATGATTGGAACCTCTCTGACAAGGCTGGAGAAAAAGCAACGGCTGTCTGAGTGATAGATCTCTCCATTCAGTTCCTCAACCTCATTCCCTCCATGATTCTCTTCTTTCCAGCACTCACTCTAATGGGGAAGAAAAAAGATGGCGCTGTATGGCTTCACAGATAGAAGATGGGACATGGTTGAAGTCTAAAAGTAAAAAGAGGCTGTAAAAGAGCATTAGGGTTTGATGACTCACAGCGTTGGCTAAAGGTTTGTAAATGCAACACCCCTCCAGATACTCATCACTTTGGCACTCCCCCTTGTGGAGATGAAGATAATGACAGCCTAGTCCACTGAGAGAAAAGGTCTTGGGCATCAGGTCAGTTTGAAACATGTTTAGTTCATTTTTCACAGTATGACTGACAAAGAAAACACAACCCACTCAAAAGCTTAGACACTAACTGGAACAGTGACCAATCAGAGACAGATTACCTGCCTGTGCAGAAGAACGGCGAGGACTTGTTGCAGGTGGAGATGGATCCAAACAGAGCACCTTCCCCTAGAAAAATGAAAGAAAAATATGTTGTTTATTGATATAAAGTGTGTATAGGTGTGTATACGTTGAACTTTCACAGCAATAACAGCGCACAGGCTATTTACACAGCAGAGAACAGCCTCTCTTTCTCCCGTCCCTGCACACACGCACACACACACACACACACTGCACTACTAACCCCTCATGGCGCTCGCTTATTACAGAAAATAATTTATTAGGCATTTAACTGCATTCTACTACCGTATATGACAGTAAATATACGCATTAAAACATATTTTTTAAAAGCCAATGACATAACCACAAATTTTCGAGTACGACATAAGTCGGGACCTTCTGTATATAGTTTATTTGAATATATTCTGAGTTTCAAATAAATATCTACTGAGCAGAAAAATAGCTTAACCACAAGTCTACCTTTATAAATATTGAACAGTTATAAAAAAATCAATTTAATATAAATTTTAAAGGCATTTAATTTAAATGTAAAAATTTTAAATAAAAAAAAATTAAATCTGTAGTCTTATTATAAAGCAGTCTTCTTCTTTAGTGGATTCTCTGTTTCCTTTAACTCTGCACCTCCAGCTCTGCTGTTTGCCTTTTCATCAGCGCTGCCTTCTCCAACCTGTATAACATATCCAGTCTCACTGCCGTCCTGTAAACCTCCACTCTTGCTGGCACCTCTATCCCTTTCTTAGAAACCTGTCTTACCTTCTCCCCACACCAGGCTCTGGGCTTGGCTGAGGTTCACAAAGTACCAGCCAGTGTCCTGAAGGGCCGAGAGAGTGACCAGGTCAATCCGGACCAGAGAGGGTTCCCCCAGCGCAGCCGTCATGATGGAGCCCTGCAGAACCCGAGCCTCCCAGTGAGAGGAAACACCACCAACACCGGCATCCTGAGAGGAAGAGCGGGAGAAACCAACAGAGGATAAAGGAAGTGTTCGTTTGAAAGCATGCGCACAATGTTTTTAGAAAAATTCATAGAAGTTTCTTATCCCATAGATCACACTTTCATTGGGCCACTCTTCCCTGTTATGCTGCTTACACACCCTTTGTAAGCACTCGCGGTGGTGGACAAGCCTCAATCTATGCAGCATACGCAGCGAGCTGTAATGCTCTTTCCTAATACCGTTCCATCATAGGCAGCATTAAGATACTGTAATGGTCCTGGGGCGCTCCTATTGGCTGTGGGGAGGGGTGCATCATGGGAGCAGAGTAATGTGTGTGTTTGCCTGTGTTCCAGGAGCAGAGAGTTTGAGCGAGCTGGTGGTGGATGATCAGGCCCACCCTCTCCATAACGAGTATAAATATCAATCACTTACCGCCATTCCTCACTCACGGGTTCATGCTTGTGTATGCCTTATACACTAGGGGGCGCACCGGTACCAGGTTAGCTCTTTTAAGAGCTGGTAAACAACAAATCTGTCGAGCCTTTGCCTAATATCTAGCATATTCCTACGTGTGATTGTTTCCTCGCTGGCAGTTCCGCTACAATATTAAGCTATTTATGTTACAATAGTACATTTTCTGTGAGATTAGGCCAGATGTTGCTCTCCATGCAACTTTGAGCACCCATGACTCATTTGTTCTTTCATGGAACACTTCTGGTAGTTACTAACCACTGGATTAAAAGAACAACCCTGATTGTCCTGTTGTTTTGAAGATCCAGTTGTCCAGTCATCACAAAATGGCCATTGTCAAATTGCTCAGACCTTTTTTGGCCGCCCATTTTTCCTGCTTCCAACACATCAACTTTAAGAGCTCACTTCACTTCACCTGTTAGTTGTTTTAAGTGTGCATGTTAAGTAAGTTAGCCTGTCTAGCTGGATAGCAGAGTCTGCAATGTCGCCATTCAGCCACATCTCGATAAAGATAAGAACACAGCAGTGTCTTATCTCTTTCTGTGAGGTAAGAAGCAGTCTTAAACAGTCCAATTTGTTCAGTGAGTGTTCGTTGGAGAGGAGAAGGGATGGCAGCGCCGGTCAGCTATGCTTAGCATTTAGCCTAGCATGGATCCCGGTGTTACACCGTTTTCTGTGACCATCGAATGCTGTGATCTTAGGGGGCGCTGTTTAGCATTTTCATGCAAAATAAACGTTTCGATGGCCGCGATCTAATTATGTGACCCTCCCATAACTGGTGTAAAACTTGTGATAGTGTAATCTGATCTTTTCCAGGTGATAATTTATGCAACAATATTTCATAATCAGTACAGATTTTGTAGATAAATTTAACAGTCTGCTGCTGGTGGAGTGGTCACCATTTCTGATGGCCACTAATAGACTATGTGACCTTGCCATAGTTATCTAAACACAAGCCTTGTATGGTACCAGTAATTATGAATAGCATGACCAATGACGACTATATAATAATACATTCAATTATGAGATGTAAATTGGGTTTTACCGATATACATTATAAGTATAATGTAAACAGTTTTGCATAAAACTTGCCGCACTGCCGCCTCTGTAAAGCTGCTTTGTGACAATGTTGGTTGTAAAAAGCGCTGTATAAATAAATTGACTTGACTTATGTATATTTTGTGTGTGTGTGTGTGTGTGTGTGTGTGTTACCTGGTTTTCCAGTGGAACTCCCAGTCCAGTGAGCGTGGAGTTCAGATGTTTCTGTAGAGCTTTCATCACACTAGAAGAGTAAAGCCTCATCTGTCCATTCTCATCTGTGTTAGTCACATGACCATGAGAGCTGTGGCCCAAGCCTTCAACACACAGCACCAACACACACTATTACTAACACACAAAGCAGCAGCTGCTGTACTCTGACTACATTAACATTTCTACTGTAACACTGTAACACTATTCACTGTTAAAAGTCTTTAAACGTGTCTCATGTGTCTCACTGACTCTGTGAGGTGAGGGGAACATCTCTCCACGTATTGAAGAGCTCTCTACTGAATCCCAACATGTGGAACAGCTCATGGATGACTGTCTGTCAAGCAGCACAGGTGAAAGAAAACTCAGTATCGCATTCACAAATACACACACTTCCATTTCAGGTATTTACACACATTTCTCCCAGTTACCTGCACCACATGTTCATGTCTGAAGCTCTTCATGCCCAGAGAGTCTCTACAGATGACCATGACGCCGGCCACGGGTCGTCCCTCTGTGTCCGTCTGACAGTGAGCGGAATAGGCCAGCACCCTGGACTGAAGATCAAAGGATATCATTGCCAATTTTCTTTAATTAAATCAATAAAAATGATCAAAAATAAAGCTATCACACATGTAAAGTTACATTTGTATGTAAATTTGTGTTTAAATGATATATGCAATTTTGATAATCATACTATTTTAAAGTAAAAGTTGTTGTTTTTTCTATGTAGTTCAACTTCATTAATAGTGATTTGATTAGAAATGTACACTTGAAAGCAGGGGTTGCAATGTCTGCACTACAGATACTATAGCCATTTAAATTACTATCCAGCATCACCAGTGAGTCAGTGTCCACTGCTCTAAGACTACAAGCTCTGCTTCCTCTAATATGCCAGAAAATAAAGAAAATAAAATATACACTGTCGTATTTGTATTAGTTTTAGAAACATCAGCTTCATGATGCACTCGTTCATATTCAGTTATTTATGGTTATTGGATTATTGGATAATTATTGGATGGTTATTGGATGGTTATTGGATTTTTGGATAATTATTGGATGGTTATTGGATTATTGGATAATTATTGGATGGTTATTGGATGGTTATTGGATTATTGGATAATTATTGGATGGTTATTGGATAAAGTGAGTGTGAGAGTGTGGATGGAGACTAGCAGCTAGCAAGCTATACATAATGGCAGACAGTGTAAATACTGTTCACTTACTTTTGTAAAAGCCATTTCCTCAGACTCCGAATTAAACAGCAGGACTGACTAACGCCCAGAATTGATTTGGTGCAAAAATCAGGTAAAAATGACAGGTCTTTTCAGTGCTTGATGAATTCGGAATTCATGTACAAATAACACAAATTTTATGAAGCAAACCTAAAATGAGCTTCCCCTGTTTGAAGGACTAGCAGCCGCCATTGCAGTGAGAATACGCCTCTTTTGAATGTTTTATGATGTTATGATATTGCTAAACATGTTATCTCACAACACCCCACATAAGGGAGCATTCAGAGACATTTAAAGCGCCATTGTGAACAATTTGAACTGGGTATGTTTAACTAGAACAGGACACTGACTCTCAGTGACTGTTCACATCCTAACTTTTTAATATTCACAGAAGTTTGCAATGTCCATGGGATTTCCCTTCAATATCATGTACCTTAATCAATATAAGGATAAAAGAAAAAACTGATAGTGACATTGCTTACATCAGCTCTGCATTTATCAGTGTTGACAGTCTGCACATAAAGCAGAAAGTCCGTGTCTGGGACCCCCGGCCCGTCTGGCTTGAGCTCCCTAAGGTTCGGCTCTTCAGGGTGTGTATACACAACATAACCTCTCAGGTGGTCGTCTGGGATCTGTCAACCAACAAACAGCAAGCCAGACTCAGGAGCAAATAACTGGCAGCTGAGATTATGGTAGAAAAATATTTTTTTTCATATGAAACCAAATGTTGCAAATAATACAGAATGAAAATGAGAATTTATAAATGTACAGAATGATTTACATTTGAAAAGTAATCAGATATTGACAAGAATGTATTGGAAATTAGAAATTACTGTATTTTTATACTATATGGGTCTTAGGTTCCTAAACAAACAGTTTAAAACCATTTATCTCTGCACTGAGTGTCTTTGTGGAGGAAGAACACAGGTTAACATTAGAACAAAAGTAACAGTAAAGCAGTAAAAGTATCAGGAGTTTGAT